>CAUYSK010034045.1:0-43226 GCA_963575035.1 Avahi laniger | reverse complement strand
GGGAGAGGGAGAGGGAGAGGGAGAGGGAGAGGGAGAGGGAGAGGGAGAGAGAGGGAGAGAGAGAGAGAGAGAGAGAGAGAGAGAGAGGGAGAGGGAGAGGGAGAGGGAGAGGGAGAGGGAGAGGGAGAGGGAGAGAGAGAGAGAGAGAGAACAGAGAGAGAATAGGCACTGGCTTCTCCCCAGGACCCGGGTCCCTCGCAAGCCCCTCCTGGGGGCCAGTGGAAGCCCAGGCAGGCAGAACTGTGAGGAAGTTCATTGAATCTGGGCACAGTGAGCACGGCTGGTCCTTAACCCTTTGTGGCCTGAGGTTTTATTAGCAAACCTAAGACAGATGTTCTGGCATGAGACAGGATCTCTCTCTTAATATTAAAAAGAGAGAGAAAACTTCACAGTGTTATTCACACAACTGATTGTCCCTGTAACTTTTCTCTAGTTTTTTGAAACAAGACTATCGGGTTTTTGATTTAGGGGACTGAAAATCCTTGCCAAGGGCTGTAAAGGGCTGAAACAGCCTGCAGGTCACATGAGCTCAAGGACACAAGCCCCGTCCTTGCAAATGGAAACAGCAAATCACCAGGCCAAGGTCGAAGCGCCCCGTCTCTTAGGAACACCACAGGCCTCCGCACGGACAGAGAGAGGAGGCGCCTGGAAACCTCTGGGAGCTGGGGCTCCGCCCCCAACTCAGGATGCTCAGAAGGCGTTTTTGCTGCCTCTCCCAGGACTGCCTCCCCTCGCTCCCCACCTACCGAAGCCGGCAGTCCTGTTGGCGAGGCCGGAGTAGGCATTCCCGCTGGGCGAGGAGGTAGCCGGGCTGGAGAGGGGGCTGTAGGAAGAGGGGTCCGCCGGGTAGCTGTGGCTCGTTCCGATCCCAAAGGGAGACGACTGGGTCTTGCTGGACTGAGAGGGGATGTGCTGCAGTCAGGACAAGGCGAAGACATGGGCGCCACCAGCAGACCCCCGCCCGCCCCAGGCCGGTCACTGTCCCCGGCAGGTGCAGCAGGCAGAGGCAGTGCCTGCCTGGGGTGACAGTGGCTCCCTGTGGCCCTCCCGGCTGGTGGGACACAGGCCTGGGATCAAGCCAATGTGTGGGGGCCCAAGAACCGCAGGGTCTTTGAGGCAGGTCTGGCTGTTGAAGGGACCCCCAGGGCCACAGCGACCTGGGCCCTCGTGTCATGGACAGTTAGAACCCTCGGCCCAATCAACACCCGTCTCACAGTGACTGCGGGGGAGCCGGGCGCGCCGCAGCAACCAGAGGTTCAGACAGTGGAAGGGGGCTCGTTCCTGATGGGGTGTCTCTGCCCCGCCCTGCTCACTGCCCAGGACAAGGCTGTGAGGAGCAAAGGCGGCAGAGGTCACACGCAGCGCCAGGTTTGGGGTCCTGGCTCTCTGAGCCTTTGGGGGGCAGCTGCTGCCGGGGTGGTCAGCTCCAGCTGGGAGCTGCCCCGGAGCCGGGACCCAGAGAAAGCACGTTCCAGAACGCTCTGCCTCTCCGGGCTTCGGGAAACGCCTGCGCAGGCACCCATACCTGTCCCGGAAACGGCGGCCGACTCCCCGTCCACGCCACCTGGCTCTGGTTTAGCTGCCGGGAGATCTGGGACATGTTCTGGCCTGTCGAGGAGGAGGACGGGATATCGTTCACTCCGGGCACATGAACCACTGAGGAGCTGGAAGGGAAGAAGACGCGTTTGTCCCGAGTGGCCGCCTGGCCGCCTCCCTGCACGCTGTCTCCGTGCGACACATGACGGCGACACTCGCTGAGCCCCAGAGCCAGGCTGTCCCGGTGCGTCCCCCCCTCGCCCTCCCCCCGGCGTCCAGCACTGTGTCCTCCTCGGCCTCGTCCCAGCCCTGCGCGCCCCGTGCTCTGGGCGGGTGAGCGGGTGATTCGGTTTCCGGGAAGAGAGGAGCTGTGAGCGTGAGAGTCCGTCTCGGGGCCGAGGCCCTCCTTCGTGCCAGCTCAGCTGCTCCTTCCGGGGTCTCCGACGTGGCTGTCGCTTCGTTCTGAGCCCAAGAAAAGCCTGGAAACCTGCCGGACGGGCCTGGTCCTCCACCCAGAGCCTGCCTCTTCCGCCTTCAGTTTATCATGGACTGAACTCAGCATGTCTGTATTGGGCACCTGCTGTGTGCAGCCCTCTGTGTGTTCCTCGCAGACTGGTGTCCTGAGCCTGTCCTCCCTGCCTGGCACACGCCATCTGCACGGCTAGGCGCCTCCTCCAGGAAGCCTCCCCTTGCGTGAGGATGGGGAGGTTGAGGCAGACGTTGGCTTTGTTCAGGCCCTGCCTCCTGCCGGCAGCTCTGCACGCAGGGCCCGTGCTGGGTCCCAGGAACCAGCCGAGTGGCGGGAGGGGGTTGTCACAGAGGCTTTTGGTGCCGGTGGATTTTCAGCTCAGCTTTGAGAGAAAGGCAGACTGTAGACCCGTCAGAAGACTGGGTACAATTTTACTAATTTTACTTCCCGTGTTCTAATGTTTTTTCTACGCTGATCCCTCTTAAAATGGGGAGAAACCGAGAGCGTCAGACACAGCCTTGCGCTGGCTGGTGAGGGCACGTTCAGTTGCGCAGGTAACAGGATGGCATTTCCGTCTTCCCAAGGTCAACCCCTCACTTAACGCAAGGGCTCCTGTCCCATTCTCCTTCCTGACCAACGTGTGACTTCCAAGGGCGTTTTCTGATCGCTCTTGTCGGGGAGGCCTCTCCCGCACCCTCCAGTGTCCTCCCCACAGGACACTGACTGGCGAGGACCGGCTATAGCATCGCTGGCCCTGGTCAGGTGCCCTGGCTGAAGGGACAGGCTTCTTGGGGCAAAGGGCCGGCCCCTGTGCCCAGCCCCCCCAGGACCCTTGGGCCACCCTGGTACAGACGGCAGGGGCCACAGTGGCAGGACCGGGCGAGGACACAGCGCGGGGCCAGCAGTGCCATTCCTCGGGCAGCTCGGGCTCCCTTGGCTGCGTCAGCCGAGAGTCCTTCCGCCCCAGCCCATCCCGGCGCACGCCGGCTCAGCCCGCCAGATGTTCCGTCAATCTGCCCACGCCACAGGCTGTGGCCGCACAGGCGTCCTCCCGTCCCCTCGCTTCGCAAGCCAGCGTGCAGCAAGCGCCGTCCCCATGCCAGGCCTGCACGGGCGCTCAGGCACTGCCGGGACTGACCCACACAGCCAGCCACCCCGAGCCGTCACTGCCCTCCACGTGCCCCACTGCTTTGCTCCCACGACAGCTGCCTCACCCGGGCTCTGCCCTCGCTGCGCCGGTCTGGGCACGACCGCGGCCTCCCTCTTCCCTGTCAGTGACGCCGTCCGTCCAGCGCGGCCCCTGTGCCCAGCGCAGCCTCATCCTCTGCCTCTCCATCCATGCGGCCTCCCCCGGCCTCGCCTCCTCCTGGCTGTGCTCAGCCTGTTCCCCAGGCCCGGGCGCCGCCCCGCCAGGACGCAGAGCTGACTTCACTCCCAGGCGTAGCTGAGGGGTGGCCAGGCCCTCTCTGGCCAGTCTGGCTGCCGTCCCCTCGCCCCGAATGCTGTCCCTTCCTCAGCTCTTGCCGCTGCACCCTCCCTGCTCCCCTCGTCCAGAGAAAGGGACAAGCAGCAGTGTCACAAGGAGCCCAGGGACATGAGTGCCCGGGCAGGGCTGGGACAGTGTGTGGCTGGGGCCCCCGGCGGCACAGGGGCGTCTGAGGTCCTGACCGATGCTCAGCAGAGCCATGTGACCTGCGGTGACGACGTTCAGGGGCTGCTCACTGGGGGCTGCCACCTCGTCTTGCTGTCCCCAGGCCAGAGGTCTCAGAGCCCGGACTGAGTCCCGCGGCACCCAGCTGTGGGACTGGCCAGGGCCACTCCAGGGTCTGCTGATCCAGGTCGCAGGTGCTGAGCCGTCCATGCTTCTCCAGGAGTCTGTGCACGAGTCCTCATCCCCGAGTGGCCAGGGCACCCTGGTGCCAGCTGTGCCCGCTGGAGATGGGGCTGTGTGAGAAACCCTGTCTGCCAGGCACTGGGTCTGGGGAACCTGGGGGGCGTCTGGTGGGCACATGCGAGTGCCCGCACAGCCTCCCCAAGGGCTGCCAGCCTCTCCTCTGGCTATCCTCCCTGGTCATGCTTCTGTTTACCCAGTGGTCCCTGGAGCCAGGCTTGCCCCGGTGATATCAGGGCTTCCTCAGTGACCTATAAGAACCAAGCCCTGGGAAGGCCGGACACCTGCCTGTACCCTTCGGCACCCTGCGGGCCGATGTCCAGACGTGACGGGCTGAGGCGTCCACTCTTCCTGGACTTGGCCATGGCCTCTAGGAACCAGGGGACAGGATACTGCCTGCTACCTTGTCAGCTGTCCCCAGCTTGGCCCCACCTGGGACCTGGCCGACTTACTTCCTTCTCCCTGGCAGGCACCGCTACGGAACACAGTGGCTTCCACGTCAATTCACGCCGAGCATCTGTGGCGACTCGGGGAGGCTCACAGAGCTGCCAGCATCCCCAGCATGGCCCAGGCGGGCCAGGGACCACTACCTGATGTTAGTAAGGGCCTCCCTGGCACGTACCTGAAGGCCTTCCCCGAGGGTCCGGGGGGGAACGGGCTCCCCTGGGAGTAGATCTGCTGGGTTCCTGCTGCGGACGCCGAGCTCATCATCTTCTTCTCCGCTAGGAAAACAGAGCAGGAGTCACTCGCGAAGGCTCCCCGCCCTGCGGACCGCAGGGGAGGCCACCCGGAGAATGGCGGGGTGCGCGGAGAGCAGGAGGACACACGCGGGGCAGCCACCTGCACGCGGCCTCCGCGGCCCTCCCCGCTGCACCCGCATCTCCGGGGGCCTCCCCGGCACACAAAAGCACCTGCGCAAGGCCCTTCCGAGCGTCGGGAAGGTTAAAGGAACGAATGACGGCTCCTTCCCAGACACCACGTCCTCCAATCCTGCCTCCCCGCAGGGTCGCAGAAGCCCAGGGGCAGGTGGAGAGGATCCTCTGACGCTCGGTCCCTGCGTTCGAACCCCAGCTCCGCCCTATTTATCAGAGATGTGACCTGGACCTGTCATTTCACCATTCTCTGCCTCAGTCTCCACCACTGAAAGAAGGCAATAACAACAGCATCCTCAGAGGGCTGTGGTGGGAATTCAGTGCGTCAAGCTCAGTAAAGTGCTGGAGCAGCGTCTGACGACAGAAACGGCCTCTAAGTACTTGCTGTCCTTCGTCACAGACAGAAACCGCAGCGCGGTGAGCCCGAGGCACGAGCCGGTGAGGGAGAAGCGGGCGTGAATGGAGCCAGGCGACCTCCCTCTGCCCCAGGGCTCTGCCCATCTGCCGCCCTCGCCTGGTAGGCGCCGCGGCCCAGACTGACGTCCGCGGCAGCCCTGGCCTGTGCCGTGACCTCATGTAAAGGTTCTCTGAGAGACCGAGCTCCTCACGCCACTGAGGACACGCAGGCCCTGGCGTGCATGGGCAATAATTCACCCGTGACTTCCCGCTGCCACGGCAGGGTGGGCAGACGGCCCCCGCAGCCACAGAGAGGCCGCAGAAATGAGCCCGAGACCCAGCGGGGCCGCGTGGACCCCACATGAATGCGCGGGTGCTTTCTGGGGCCGCTTGATAGAGAGGACGGGCTGCTGGACGGCGTCCTTCCACGCGCCAGCACCCCCTCCCCCAGCCGCTGGGAGTGCCCAGGGCTCTCTGCAGTGCCCTCCCACCCCCCAGAGTCGCAGGATGCCCACCGTCTCTCATCCCTGCCGTCCCCAACCTCCCCACCCGCAGTGAGATGCTGGAATAGAGGAAACAAAGGTTAGCCGCCATGTGTGACCGTTTCGTGCCCAGACGCACCCCACGTCCGCACCGTCTCTGTCCCCGCTGGGTGGACGTGAGCAGTGATGCCGTGGGGGACACTCAGGCTCGTGGGCGTGGGGCCGAGAGACAGGCTACAACACCACGTGCTGGACTGCCAGGCGTGGAATCAACCTCGGTGACGGGTCAATGACAAGGAGCCACTGAGCAGGGCCCCTGGTCTGTTCTCTTTGTGGCCGGGCAGCGGGAGAAGGAGCTCCGCTCTGGGCCGCATTCCTCAACCAATTCGCCCGGCCTCGGGAATGAGGAGCAAGGTCGGAGCAGGGGAGAGAGGATGACAAAACTTAGAGGAATAAGGTAGACCGAGGCGCTTGTTTTGACTCTAAACTCGAGGTCAGCCATTTCTCCCCTCATGTGTTTCAGTTTTTTGTGGTTTGGGTAAATAAGCAACACATTTTTTTCTAACTGTTCTAGCACATCTGTAGAGCTCACAATTTCATACATACGTATACACACAGGTGTAAAGATCTCCGGTCTACTTTCCACTCTTCTGTATCTTTCTCCATCGTATTTTATTAGCGTGATCTACCTGGTCTGTGAACAACGGAGAGCGGCCCACTGAGGTCTCGCACTGCGGCGTGGCTTCATCCGCATCTTCGTGTTTCTGATCACTTTGGCTTCCGTGTGTTTCAATGTGTGTGACGTTTATTAATACATGCTTACTTTAGGTTACATCTTGTATCTGTATAAAATAAGCCTCTTTGCCCACTGGACACTAAATTTTTCTGTGGTGACACTGACAGCTCTGCTCTCTTCTTGGGTTTGCGGAGCATTTCCCCGCTCGCTCCTGTGAGTTAAATAGTTTGTTTCACTTTGTTTCGTTACGTCATATCTGGCAGCATGCTACTCGGGCTACCGACTGGGAGTCAACTTATTTTTGTCACTATTGATAGTCATACTTTCTGGCTAATTCACTTAATTTTCTTCTATTTTGTGATTTGCTGAGCATTTTCTTGTCTTTCCTTGAAAGTGATTTGGAGCAAGACTTCCTTCCTTCCCTCCCTTTGTCTCCCTTCCATCAGGGCTTACGTTTACATACTTGCAGCTATATTCCTCTATGAATGTGGGAGATCAAGTAGTATATACCGATGAGGAGTTTCTATCTGTTTCCCACCCCCAGGCCAAAATGTGTCTGGGTCTTTGTTGAATTGATTTGAGATTTTAGACTCTCGATTTTATCTGTTGTTTAGATCTTTTGTATATTCTAATAATTTTTACATCAATTCTAGGGGATGCTAGTTTCGTTTTTCATCCCACTGCTTTTCCAACCTATCACATCCATTCTTGTCCTCTATATTTTGATTCATTTCACAAACAATCACAATCTTTTGCAAGTAACTTTTTGGGGAAGTATAAATAGTGCATGTCTGAGAATGTTCTCTGTTATTCCCCGTACATGAAAGAAGCTTGGCTGGTGGGAAAATTGGGGGTCACACATTTCCTTCCAAATTTTCTAGTTATTTTCCCCCAACTCCCCCAGACTCTGGCAACCAGTATCTCAGAGAAGTCTAACTAAAGGTTTCCCTTTGTAGGTAATTTTTTCCCTCAATATTTGCAGATTTTTTCCCCTTATTCTTCAAATTTACAAAAGTAAACACAACAGATCACGTGTAGGTGTGAGCTTCCTTAAAATTTCTGGTCTAGGATTCACTGTGCTCTTTTAGTTGGAAGACCCAAGTTTTGCATTTTGGGAAAATCCACATTTCCTACTAATTCACTGACTTGGATTTCTCAGCATTAGTCTGCTCTGCACTAACGCCCCGCTGTCAAACCTCTGCTTTCCTCCACACGGAACTTCTCGGAAATGCAGGGATGCCCTGGAACCATCTGGAGAAGAAACACTCAGGATTTCCTGAGCTTTCTCCTCTTTACCATGAAAGTCCATTTCCAAAGGGGGACGTCTGTGCTGATTCCTCCCGTCGGACCCTCTCCCTCTTCTTTTTTTCTTATCTGCTGGTCTTCTGTTTGTTTGTTTTGTCACCTTCATGGGACGGTGTCTATGTTTGTACATCACTGAAAGTTCACACGGCGTCTCAGAGATGCTGGGGTCTCTGGTCAAATATGTCAGGCTTTTTTTGAGAGAAGAAAAAAACTTTCAGGTGTTCTGTTGTGCCCTCTTGTTGACGAAATGACATTTCTCTGTAAGGGAAATACGACATAGGAGGTGGCACGTCCACACGGCCTGGGGACCAGCCACGGAGCTTCCCCATCATGCTGTGGGTCTGCGTCCTGCTCGTGTTGGCAGGTGGGCTTGGTGCTGAGCTGCACCTGCGGCCCTCAGCAGGAAGCAGCCTGGGGACCCTCCCTGCTTCCTGGGCATCTGGTACAGGGCCAGGGGGACAACGGCTTCGTCTGCCCCCAGCATGCTGGCGTCAGGACTGAGGTGTGCTCCCTCTGCCACCGGAGGCCTGTCCTCACCTCGGTCCACACTGTCTTCAGCTCGTCAGTCCCAGCAGGACACAACTGTGGTTCCCCTCCCTTGATGACGGGGTTCCCCTCAATGACAGGGTTCTTCACGCTTCCTGCCCATAAGCCAACTGGTTTCTCCTTCAGCGGATCCTGACCACACTATATTTTGCAAACATTCCTTGACCACATGAAATGGAATATTGTTTTCTGATTTTGGACCAAACAAAGACGTTTCCGAATTTTTTATTTTGCTAATCTCAGCGGTAATGTGCGTGGAGGGTGAGGAGCCAGACACGCGGGCTCCCTGTGCCGTCTTAAACGAGAGCTGCCCTGTCTTCTCCGAGCAGCGCGGCACAGGCAGGCGGCCCAGGGGCTGCCAGAGAGGACTAACCGAGTCAGCGCTGTGCAAGGGATAAAAACGACTCAGGTAGTTCAATGGTCCGGGGAGATACTCATGTGAACTGGCATGGGAAAGCAGCAAGCTGCCGGACAGCACGAGCTTAATTTCAGATATAAAACGAATATATCTGTGTAGACAGAGACAGAAAGGACATACTTCAAAAAGTTAAAAATGGTTGTACCCAGGTGGTAGGATAGTGGAATATTTTTGTTTTTCTTTTTTATTGTACATTTCCTGTGTGTGTTAGGGATTAAGTTGCAACTTTTTGCAGAGACGTGTCTTTGGCTAAAACTAAACTGCACAATGGAATAATAGCGCCCATTTATTGCAGCTCCTCAAGTTGTGAAGATGAGATGCCAGGCCCTGGCTGGGTGCCCACATAGCTGGCACAAAAGAGGCCAGGCCAGGAGTGGCGAGGATCTGTTCCTGCCCCTGTATTTAGGCTCCTCTTACGCCCTGCGGTGGTTACTCGAAACGTAGCACCGCGGCCCCTTCCTCTAGACGGCCTGGAAACCCCACATCCTAACGACCTCAGTGCCGCGTGGAAACTTACATGCACCGATTCCTGCGAACATTTCCGCAAACCGAGGGTCTCTTTCCTGGGAGAAGATCGCATCTGCCTTTTCCACGGACTTCCCGGCCTCGTGAACGCCGGCTGGTAGGTTGGGGACAGGGACCTGCGTGCGCACGGAGACACGACAGCAACCCCGTGTGAGGTGCAGAACTTCCATCCTGGGAGTCACCAGCGCCCCCTCCTCAGCACCACTCCTTCTGGAATCACTGGCATTTCAGGCTGGAATGTTCTACAGGGTGCAGGAGCTTTTCTATATGTGAAGGCCAAGAAGCGCCGGGGAGGGGGATGTGGACTGAAGGTCACAGAAAGGACAACGAAGTCACACTGATCACTTTCTTAGATAAATGATAAACAATCAACTTACTGTAAATACCAGGAAAAGTGGACATAAAGTTTAATTTAGGGAAGAGGCCAGATACGGACCCAGCCCGCAGTTTCCTGCCTGCCCGGCTGTCAGACACAGTGGGAGGAGACGGGGAAGGAGACACAGTGAGAGACGCAGAGCCGGGCAGGAAGCGGACGCGGACGGCAGGGAAGGGCTGGGCGGCCGGAGGACCGCAGAGGTTCAGAGCCTGCTTTCGCTGCTCCGGAGGACGCCGGTGCACGAGCTCATGCGTGGCCTTCTGACACGTCCACCGGCCCCTGGAGACGCCCAGGGCTGGTTGCCTGCGGTGTCCGTTCTCTGCCTGGGCTCCGCGGGCTGTGCACGCTTCCCAGCCCTGCTGCGCAAGCGAGAGCCACGGCAGCCGCTGGGGCACCTGCAGGCCGCTCTGAGCACTGAGAGGGGGACGGGGCGGCAGCACCCTGTGGGCTGAGTGGCTCTAGCTAAGGGCTGAACCGAGTCCCCAGACCACTGGGCTGGCGGCAGTTCCAATCGGGAAAGAACTTACAGAAACTCACCTGGGACAAGTCATACGATGACAGCCCGTCTCTCTGGTGCACCTCCAGTTCTGCCTGCTGCTGCTGAAGCTGCCTGTGAGACAAGACGACGACGAAGAGAGTCACGGAGAACAGGACAGCTGACCGCGGGGCCAAGCCGGAACTCTTCCCGTCCCCAAAGGCACAGCGGCGACACCCAGTGGCTCTCTAAACCGTTTTCCACTTTTAATTATTTTATTTTTAATGCCCCAAATCAACACTCCACACCCTGTGCTTCAAGTCAGGCTGCTACACTATTTCAGAAAACCATTTAAGAGAACAACTTTGACACCCAGGGGCAGCTACTCCACGTGCAGGCAGAAATCACCATGAAAAGTCGTCCCCCAAGAGCCCGAATCTGCCTCCCTACGGTTTCCATTTGGGGTTCCAATTCTGCCCCTGGAGAAACACGAAATAAGTTGGATCCTGTTTCTGAACCTTTTCTTAGCATTACAGAAGTGCAGGATCTGAACACGTTTCTTCCTCTAGCCAAGCCTTGCGCGTGGTGCCCCGGGTGAACGTCCGCAGGGAGGACCGTTTAGACGAGAGCCCCAGCGGGAGGACCTGCTGAGCAGTCCATTGAGAATTAAGCCCAGATTAGTCCACTCAGCGAGCCGCACTTAATGGTGTCACTACACACGCGGCTCAGAACCCGCAGGAACCCTGCCCCGCAGGACGGACGGTCTCGGGGAGACAGACGGGCAGGCAGGCAATCGCAGTGTGGGGAGTCAGGACCGCGACGCAGGAAGAACGAGGTTCTGTCTGAGGACACAAGCTGCCTCTTAACCCCGGTGCCAGAGCCCGGAGGAAACGAAAGGAGCAAACCCGCAGCGCGGTTTCCCGCCGGGCGGTCTCGGCCCACGCTGGCCATGCCAGCAGGGTGGGGGCACTAACAATAATTGTCAAAATAAGCTGACATTTAAAAAATTTTAAAATAATTAATATACTCATTAATAGAAATCATAATTTTCTATATTTTCTTATTCTTACTCCACGGTTTTGCTTCGTTTTACTTTGGTTTACGTCTTGGAGGCACCATCATTTCTCACCTGCGGGGCCTCCCAAGTCAGAATGTGGGACCAGCAGCCGGTCCTTCACCAACGTTTTCACATCCCTGCCACACTCTCGCGTTACAGATCGAGAAACTGAGGCCCAGGGAGTTTGCATGACACGCCCGGGTGACGCGACCGGCATGGGGCGCACAGAGTTCAAGCCGCGGGACTGTCTGCCGTGCACCTCGCACTCTGTCCTCCTTCCGGCTGCTGCCCCAGCCCAGGACAGTGCCCCTGGCTGTAGCAGGAGGGTCGTCCCACGTCTCCCCGTCCAGAGCCTTGGGCACACTGAGCCACCAGGAGGGTTTTTGTGGGGTTGGAGCAGTGACCTCCCCCCACGGCAGGAATCTGTGGGCCACCCTCTACCCACCCCTTTCGGAGCTCACCCCTCACCCTGCAAGCATTTTTCCAGGAAATAACCACCACTCCTACCTGCGGCGCAGCTGTGCCCAGCCCAAGCCCAGAATCTTAGGGCGTGCGCAGGGCCACTGCGTGGGGCTGTCAGCCGTGCCCCACCTGGCCTTCTCCACGGGCCTGCTGTGTGCCCTGGGGAGCGAAGGCGGGGCTCCCATTGGCATGAAGGCAGGAGAGGGGCCCTGGGCTTCAGGCTGGGGGTTTGCTCCAGTTCTGCTCCTCTCTGGGCTCCAGACCAGAGAAAGGTCCTCTCACGAGGAAGTAGAACACAGGTCTTGGCATGGCTGGCAAATCCCCGGGACCCGCACCTCGCTGGCTCTGGGGTCCAGACATCCGCACCTCCACCGCTCGGATTTCTGCTTCCACAGCTGAGCGCACGGAAGAAAGCTGCTGACCCGTCCTGAGACAGAGCCCTGGGGAGGCTGCTCAGACATTTCATGGCAAGGGTATAAAAATAAATCTCGGTGTGCTTGCGAATTCCAGGGAGGGAGAAAGCAGGGCTGCTGAGGGGAGGACCCGCGGCAGCCGGGCGCGGCCTCTGTTAGGCCTTGGGGCTTCCTGCCGGCCAGGTGCAGGATGCAGGGCGGAGGCTGTCAATCACCCTGAGGCTCCCTGGAGCGAGGTTTTCACTCAGCGGGGTGAGTGAGCAGCCGAGAGGGCTGCGGAGGCAGCGCGAGGTCGGGCCTCTGGGAGTGACTGGAATTCGGCGGGAGCTCCAACCGGGGACCGAGCGCCGTTGCACGCCTATTCGAAGGACTCGGAATGCCCGGTAAGGGGACTGGAATTGACTTGATCAGGGCAGGGCGCAGCGTGGTCCCGCGTATATTCTGAGACCGCGCTCCCCAGGGGCCTGGCGGAAAGCAGGGGCAAGGCTGGGACGACCGATGCTCACTTGCAAGGTGGCAAAGGCTTCAGCGGCACAGGCAGCAGAGGCAGAGGATGAGGCGGGCTGGAGAGAGGAGCCCAGACAGACCCGTGGGCCTGGTTCTGTGCCAGGTACCTGCTGAGTGGGAGGGAGGCACCGGGCAGCTCCCGGGTTAGGGCTCCGTGACCGGGTGTGGCAGCCTCGTCCCGGCTGCTGTCCCTGCAGAGAGCAGGAATGAAACCTCCTTTTGTGCCCACCCTGCTCTGCCCACCCTGTCCACTGCCAGCCGGCCACCGCGGAGACACATCGCTCATGTGACGGTCGCTGGCTCGCAGACTCGAGCGTGACTCTGGGAGTGGCGGGAGGTTGAGACACCAGTCAGCAGCTGTGCCTGTGAAAAGCCACAGTGGCTCTGGGACACTGCTGTGCCCAGGAAGAGGGCTTGGCCCGAACTTCGCGCCCTCCCCTAAAGAGATGCCGGAAGAAGCTGGGTGTGTACAGGTGAACCCCGAGATGACTCGCGCAAAAACCGCCTGTGAGAGACTGTCGCCCCCAACACGCAGGCCTGTCTCCCTCTCAGATGAGGCTCATTTCAAAGCAGCGTGAGCAGCATTTAAACCCGTCTGTGCTTTTCTGGACTTCGTTATGTTGAAGGAAGAGGGAAGAAAGGCAGGGTGATAGAGAGGTCTTCTCCGCGGCAGCTTTGCACAAGTGCTAAACATTAAACACTCCATTTCGCCAGGAAGTTTCTCTTGGGTGCTCTTGACTGCACGCAACTGAGCTTGCAGATTTTCCCCGCGAGCACAAGCACGTGAGGACCTTCCGTGACGAGTCTGCCTGCTGCCGCACAGCCGCGCCTGCAGATTCAGACAAGGCGGCCGTCACGTCCACGGCTGTCACTGCCGCTGCCGTCCACAGTGAACTCCTCCGACGACTTCGCCACGGAAGGCCTCGCGTTCAGAGGCACTGGATTCGGGCTTGGGGGTCACGCTGTCCCGAGGGGCATTCTGATGCCGGGGACCCGAGGAGCTGTCCCCAGGAAATACGTAGGCACAGACCTCAGACAAAGCGGTTTTCCTGTGTTGTCAACACTGCCTGACGTTCAGAGGAGCAAAACCTCAGCCGGGCTTCGTTTTAAGAGGAGACGTTTGCTTTCCCCAAGCCCCATGGCAGGGCTACCCCGGGTGCTTTCTCCGAGGCCCTGGGACAAGTGCTTGTTCTCTGCCTCCCGTGGCCCCACGTATCTTGCCTGTGCCTCCTGTTGGCCCATTCCCACGTTCTCCACATTATTGGAGCCCGAGTCTCAGCCTGAGGCTGGAGCGGGGCCCTGACAGGGAGCGTGGGCCTCGGGACACGGCCGGCTTGAGCAGGTGCTGAGCTTGCCCAGGCTGGCCTCCCTCCTCCTCTCCCTCCTGGGCAGCCCCGTCAGGGCAGTGGGCACACCCTGCTGGCTGCACTCGGGCTCCTGGAAGCGACCGGCCTGCTGAGCAAAGGCAGCGCCGTGCAGTCCGGAGCTCCGTGTCTCACTCACACTCTGTGTCTCAAGCTTCACCGTTTTCTTTAGGGCTGGGCCAGACATGAGCCAGACTGGGGCCCCTCTCTCCCCCTGAGTGCAGAACCCCCTTCCCAAACTGGGGGAAGGGGGAACATAAAACATCCTCCATTAAACCAAGTTTACTGAGTTTAAGTAAACTCAGATGCAGAAAAAGTTAAAGTGACGTTCTCTTTTTGCATCCCTGTGTCCATGACTGTACCTATTCCTGCTGTACTCACAACCAAGGAAGTCTCGACTGGACGATGGGGGTAGAAGAATCAGAGTGTCGCATCAGCAGGGGGGAAGAAGTCAAGAAAGAAGGGCTGGCCAGACAGAGCGGGGACAATGCCCAGCGAGACCCAGCCACTCCACATGGGTCTCGGGGGGGCTGCTGGGGAAGCAGTTTCAACCATGTCGGGGCAAAGCTGGGCAACAAGGGGTTAAAAGGAGGAGGCTCCCACAGACGCACCTGGCAGGGCAGTGGAGACAGCCTGGGTGGGCTGGCAGAACAGGGGTCTCCGAGAGCAGGGAGGGGCGCCGATGAGGAGGCCTGGGAGGAGCCCGCAGAGAGGACGGGGCACATGCAGGGGATGACGGAAGGGCAGCGTTTGGCCCTGCAAGGAGGGGCCTTGCCCTCGCCAGGAGCCAAGAGGTGGGGAGAGGAGGGACTGAGACGGAGACGCTCGCGCCGGGGGTGTCACGCGGAGGGCCCTGGCACGTCTGTGCGCTGGAAGGCAAGCGATCTGCCCGTCGAAGCGGGAGAGCAGACGAGATCTGGCGCTGCCAGCGGGGCTGGCTCGAGAAACTGCCACGCAGCTGCAGCAGGTGGCGGGTTGAGGCTGGCGCAGACCCGCCGTACCTGGGCTGACCCTGCCTGGGGTCGTGGTCGCGTGCGGCACGTGCAATGTCTACATGCAGAACCTGCAAAACCCTCTGAGATTCTGGGGCGACAGGTTCTGCATTCTCTCCAGTCTACAGATGAGGTTAGCTGAGGCTGAGAAAGGGCAGGTGACCTGGCCAGGTGGGAGCTGGGATTGAAATCCAGGTCACCCGCCCTCTGAGGGGTCTTGCACGGACTCATCGTCTGGTCTGTGCCTTGTGGCCCAGGAGCAGGGACAGGCTGAGGATGCCCGGGGTGCTGCTGCCTGGGAAGGGGGACTCCCGACTCCAAGGGGCTCGGGGACTGCAGCGGCGGGTGGAGCGAGGCAAGTGCCCAGAGGAGGTGTCGGCAGGTGAGGAGGAGGACGGGCAGGGCGGGGAACAGACCCCCATCCGAGCGCTGAACCTGGGAAAGCGGAGGACGGCGGGGCCGCTGAGCAGGATGGGGAGATACGAGGACAACGCCAGCCTCATCTCGCGCTGCTGCACGCTGCAGTCCTGCCCCACGCCGGGCACGGCTTTCACACGCCCCTACACGCTTGGACATTCTCGTGTCCAAATGTCTTTGCCCGTGTTGGTTCCCTGGCCTTGTACCAAACCCAGAGAGGAGGCAGGACCTGCCCAAGGTCACGCTCCCTGCGCTGGGAGTTGAACCCCGTGTCTGGCCTGTAGCTTGACCTCATTTAATCCTTAGAGACCTGACGAGAGCGGTGTGGTCACCGCACTTCACGGAGGAGGAGGTGAAGGCTAAGAGACGAAGTGACTCGTTCAAGGAAGCGGCAGAGCTGAGACTGGAGCCCAGATCTGTCTGGACACAGAGGTGGCGGCGCCGGCAGGGATCCTTGACCCCGGCCCCAGCAGGAAGGAAGGCTTCCATGACGGGGCAGCAGGGAAACCATGTGTCCCTGAGGCGCCCACCCGCAGGCCACCTGCCCCAGGACCTAGAGCTGCCGAGAGCCTCAGCCTCTGTCCCTCCACCCCGCGCTGCGGTGGGAGCACACAGGCGGGCTCCGTGCTCAGGGGACACAGAGAGGAACAGAGACGGGAGCACCTGACACGGGAGGCAGGCAGTGCCTGGGGTCATCACCGGGTCCTGTTGGTTCTTACTAACTGGGAGGAAGCGAGGAGGAACCTGGGAGGGTCCCGGTGTCCCTGCGCCTGCTTCTCAGTCCTGCCGGCATTTCCAGCCGCAGGGGACAAGGGGCTTGTAAGCCGCCGGCTCTGGACCCGGGAAGGGCGCGGAGCCCCGCAGAGGGGCGCAGCGGTACGTACTTGACGTTGGTGTTGGTGCAGATGATGTACTCGATCTCATCGGAATAGGGGTTCTGGAACGTGAAGCTGCTGGTGCGGATCAGCATCCACTCCCGGTTCTTGGTGCGGAACCGATACATGACCGACAGCACCTGGCCTTTCAGCTTCACCACCTGAGGAAACATCAGCGGAGGACGTCAGCAGGGGAGGGCCGGTGCCAGACAGGAGGAGGCAGAGGCAGCGGGATCTCAGAACAGGGGGCTGTGGCCAGGAGACAGCAGAGGGGGAGCAGTTAGGGACGGGAACCTCTCCGTTCACTTCCCGTGACACGAGTCGCTGCATTTGGGCCACGCTGTGACCACTGTGTGAGGAACCGACGCATGAACACCCACTTTATGTCAGGACTTTTTATCCAGCTTTTACAAATCTAACCATGAAGACTCCACAAGCCAGAGTGCTTCTCTTTTCACCTTGGCTGCTAGGGTACCCTGGGTTTTGTGCTAGTACCCCCCAAGTTATTGCCTCAGTCAGGTATGTGGCCACACCGCGTTCATGGATTTATTTCTTCATGCCTCACATAAAAGATCCTGACCTCTGCTTAACACTGTGAAATGGATTCAGTATCCTCTCTGGGAGGAGATGTGATAAAATGATAAATTTCTATGCATTATTAATTTACACGTATCTATTACTACGCTTATGCTGTAATGTGATTTCAAACGTGTTCCTCAGATACATCCTCACAAGAGTTTGGTGAGGTGACTTTTATTATTTACGGATAATAATACTACACTAAGACTCAGAGAAATTAAGCAAGTCACCCAAAACCAGACGCCTTTGGTGGGAAAGCTGGACGGGAGGCAGGATCTTACGTCTGCATCGCAAGATCGCCTCCGTGGCTACGCAGGTCGCTCTCCCGATCTACGAAGATCCGCAGCAGTCCCCACTACCCACGGGGGTGCATCCCAGGACCCCCAGCAGATGCCTCAACCTGCGAATAGGACTGAACCCTACAGATGCTACGTTTTCTCCCATCCGCACACACCCGTGATTAGGTTCAATTTACACATTAGCCCAGTAAGAGATTAACGATAACTAGTAATGACACAGAACAATTACCACCGTGCGCCAGCACCACGACGCCTGCGCTTTGGGGCCACTGCTGACTGTGATAAAGGTCACCTGGACGTAGGCACCGCGGAGCTTTGCTCTGATGACCAACCGACTGCTTGGTGACTGACGGGCAGGCGGCACACAGCCGGGGGCCGCAGCCCAGTCCGACGGGGCACGCTTTCATCCAGCTACGCAGAGACTGGGAATTTACGAATTGTTCACGTCTGGAACTTCCCATTTGTGTTTTCAGACCAGGGCTGACCACTGATAACTGGCAACCGGGGCAGTGGGGAGCGCAGCCGTGCGTGGGGGCTACTGCGCACGCCGTATGCACACGCACGACACAAAGACGCGTAAGTACGCGTGCACGCGTGCGGAAGCGCATTCACGTGCGGTCCTCGCTGCTGGAGCACAGACAGGATGAGACGGAACACGAACGGGTCTGGGCCTGGGCGTGGCTGCGCCCCCAGGCGAGATGAGGCGAGCGCTCTCCTCTCCCGGACGGGCAGGGCTGGTACCTCACTGGGCCTGCCTGACCCAGGGATCAGAGATCTCAGGTAACAACGGGGACGTCTTGGTCCCCTGAAGACCCCCACCCCGGCCCGGGGCCCAGCAAGGAGCTGGCACACAGAGCACATGTCCCGAAGTGAGTCCAGGGGTCTGTGGGCCCCACGGCCCGGGCTGACCGTCCTCTCTCCGTCCACAGGGGAAGCCAGAGGAGACCCAGGCCAGGGGCGTCAGCCTGCCAGGAAGGGTCCCTGGCAGGACGTCCCGTTGTGAAAAATAAACGGCGGGCAAGTTCCAGGACATTGGGGGCCCCCCTGGCACTGCAGGAGGAGGCAGAGTGTGGGGTGAACCAGGCTGGGCAAGTCTGTGGCCCCAACAGGACCCTGGCTTTTCCCTCGCAGGGGCCAGAGGCCAAGGCCATGTGCCCCCTCAGGTCAGCATTCTGGGGCGCTGCCGTGGGGGCCTCCTCTGTGTCTGCACCAAACAGAGGGGAGACGGGCGGCCACCAGCCACGCTGTCAGCCCCACGTCTCCTGCACACTGAGGAAATGCGGCAAGGGCGCCTGCTGTGTGTCTTCAGCTGGAACGTCGGAGACGGTGTGGACTTGTTAACTCCACACAACTCCACAGGAACACACTGCCTGTGTGCAAAGCTCGGCTGCAGGAGGGGCGCCTTGTCGTGTGAGCTCACGTGGTCCTCGTGACTGTACTTAGAGAGCCTCAGAGTGATCGACGCCCTGCCCGAGGCCTCAAGGGGTGCAGAGCACGGACGGGACCCCAGACCTGGCCCGGAGCCTTCCCATGGGTCCCTGCTGCCAAGGCACAGGCTTGGCTCCCAAGAGCTTCTCCTCCAGCCGAGGCAGGATCGGCGTGCGGAAGACCGTGACCACGAGAGAGCATGCTGAGTGCCGCCACAGAAACCTAGGGCCGAGTGCCACGGTCTACGGGGGGTGAGGAGAGACGGCCTATTGTCGGGGTGCGGGGGTGGAGCATGGTCGGAGGGGCGCAGTGTTGGCAAGTGGGGCATATGGGGAGGGCTCTCCTGGCAGAAGGCACAGCGTGGGCAGGAGTGAGGGGCTGCGCCACGCACGTGGGCCGTGCAGGTGACGAGCAGGCGTGATGCTGACACGAGCGAGCGCGAGGCCCGAGCAGAAGAGCCGCGCAGCCTGTCCTCACCATCGCCATCGCCAGGGACGGTGGGCGGGAGGGGCGGGTGGGAGCCTGCTCCGAACGTCCCATCTGACTTCTGGGTAACCGTGACCCAGACAGGCCTCCGAGGGCAGATGCGGGCCTCCAGGCCCCGGCCGGCACGCTGTCCCCGCACCAACTCAAGTTCCTCACAAACCTGATCTCATGCTACGGTTTCCTGCCCGGGCCCCTCAGATGCTTTTGTTTAAACACGGAGTTCAAGGGCTGGCCGCAGCCGGCACGGCCACCGCCGCTCCTGCGGGAACGAGCCCTTCCCTGTATCAACACTGTCCCCCGCCTCGGCTGCCGGTGGCCGCAGCCCAAGGAACACAAGCCTGGGCCGGCCCGGCGTGCTCCAGGATGTCCCTGCGGCTGCTGCGCCGCTGCCCGCTGCGCCCTGGGGCCACTGGGGCTGCCTTGGCCTCCCCCCACCTGAGGAATGAGCGACTGCTCAGAGTGAGAGTTACTTAATCCGGACACCAGAGTGGGATCCGATGTTAAATTCCTTCTTTTTCTTATCAAAACCAACCAGGTACTGACAGCGTCAGCAGTCCGAGTGCTGTCGGACGGAGAGGCCCGTGCTGGCGTGTGGTGCTGTGATTGACACCCTGGGGAGGCCCAGGCACCAGCTGTCACTGCCTTGCTGTGTGACCTGGGGCAGGCAACAGAACCTCTCTGAGCCCCAGTGTCATACTGTGAAAAAATGGGACGACAGCACTCACCGTGTAGCTCTGAGGATGACACAGGACAACTATGAAAGGGTCTGGCGTGGCGGCCCCGTCACTGTTGGAGCTTCGTTCCCACAGCCCCGGAGAAAGGAAGCCGGCCCCACCCAGACCCAACTACGCCGGACGATGCCAAGGTGATGACAATCTCCGCGCACCTAGCAAGCGCATGGCATGAAGAGACACGCCCTCGCTATGCCGAGCCATCCTAGCTCCACAGTTTCCCAACGGAAGCCACCTCCCCTGGGCTCCGCTCCATCCAGACCGCTTCGCCCTGTGCCGGGCGCAAAACTCAGTGCAGGACAACGTGGTGCGAAGCACAGACACGACGTCTGCCCACGGGCAGGTTAGGCTCTAGGAAAGAAGACAGAAAAACAAAAAGACCACCCAAAACAAGCCAAGGGACAAACAAAACTGAAACAGTTGTTGTGAAGGAAGACAAGGGGCTGAGGAGGAGGCTGGGCTCTTGCTTAGCGGGGAGGTCACTGACGGCGTCTCTGAGACGTACGAGTTGAAACCTAAAGGATGGTATCTCAGGCACGTGACGAGAGAGGGGAGAGCATCCGGCCAGGGAGCGGCACGTGCCAAGGCCCTTCGGTGGGGGAAGGCGTGTTCGAGGAGCCAGAAGCAGCCGGCGTGACTGGAGAGCGGCCCCTGGGTGAGGATGAGACAGGGATCCGAGAAGCTGCGGTGAGGAGCTTGCGCTCAATTCTAGAGGCCCTGGGAAGGTTTTACATAAGACGTGGCTAAACCGAATTTGCATTTTCAGAATGCCTTGGAGCGGCGCCGGAGTGAAGGCAGAGAGGCCAGCAGGGCAGTTCCCGCCACGGTCAGGAGGGGGCTGGGGGCCTGGTGGGGGGGGGCGGGATGAGGGGGCGGGTGTGCAGAGCGAGGTCAGGAGGATGCTCCTGGTCTCTGGCCGGAGCGGCAGGCAGGGCGTGGAGCGGGTGCCTGCGATGCGCGGGGCGGGGCGGGAAGGGCCGTCTGGGCTGGAGTCCGATGGCGGGATCAGCCGGGGAGACGCCGCCGAGCAGGGAAGGGCAGCCGCGGGCAGAGTGCCAGGGCGGCAGGGCTGGTAGGTGGAGGAGGAGGAACAGCAAGGGGGCCGAGAAGTGGGAAGGAACCGGAATGCTCCGGAAGGGAAGCGCGGAGTGTGCAGGAGCAGGCGGTTAAGAGATCTGCCCGAACCTGTGGCATCAACTGGAGCCTCTTCAACGTGCGCAGACGTGGTGGCGCCTTCAGGGAGCGCGCGCTCCCGCAGGTGAAAGCCCAGCTATTGCTCCCTCTGGAAAGTGTCGAGTCCTCTTTCCTGGGACCCCCCCCGCTCTGCTCCTGCCAGAGCCCTGCGCAGAGAGGAAGCGCGTCCTCTCTGGGGCGGCTGAGTCCGGCTCAGGAGGGAACAGCCTCGGTTTGACTCCTGGTCCTCACGTCCGCCAACCGCGGGGCAGGACGGCGCTTTGGCTTCACTGAGCCTCACTGCACTCGCCCGGACAGGAAGACGACAGCGGCCACCTGCCCCAGCTGCCTGCTGTGCAGGACTCCCCACCGTGTGGCACACAGTAGGTGCTCAGTAAGCAGCAGCCGACAGCAAGGGTGCGCCCAACGCCCGTACTGGCGTGGCCGTGCTCTCCAGACCCCACATGGGCGTCGTCGCTTCCCCGCAGCCGCGCCTCCTGCGTTAGCCCCGGGCCCTGCCCCAAGTCGGGCTCATCGCTCTGACCAGGACAATGAAAAAGCCTCTGACGTCTGTTTCCAGTTATTTCCCACGTCTGTTTCTTCGGCCCACCTGGGCTACAAGTCCTTTTCAAACGACTCTGCTTAAAATCCTAGAAGGAAGGCCGGGCGCAGTGGCTCACACCTGTAATCCTAGCTCTCTGGGAGGCCGAGGCGGGCGGATTGTTTGAGCTCAGATCGAAACCAGCCTGAGCAAGAGCGAGACCCCGTCTCTACTAAAAGTAGAAAGAAATTAATTGGACAACTAAAAATATATGGAAAAAATTAGCCGGGCATGGTGGCACATACCTGTAGTCCCAGCTACTCGGGATGCTCAGGCAGGAGGATCGCTTGAGCCCAGGAGTCTGAGGTTGCTGTGAGCTAGGCTGATGCCACGGCACTCTAGTCCGGGCAACGTAGTGAGACTCTGTCTCAAAAAAAAAAAAAAATCCCGGAAGGAATCCTCACGGACCTTCCACTGCCCGAGGGGAGAAGGGAAACTCCCGCGTGGCACAAGAGGCCCTTCCCGGGCTCCTTCACCCATGCCCAGCTGCTCCACAGGTCGCCCGGGCCACTGCACTCCCAGGAGCTCCCACAGGCCACGTTCTTTTCCATCTCCGGCGCTGCCCCTTGGTCTAGGACGTTCTCTCATTTTGTCTGTGTTCATCCTTTGACACCCGCCCCAACGGTTCCCTCCCCTGGGAGACTGTTCCTGCCTCCTCCCTACGCAGCCAACCCCTGCACCCTCTGCATCTGCCATCTTTTCCTCACGACCCTGTGGGGTTCCTCTCCCGTCTCACGGTGACTGCCACCTGATGTGCGTCTGTCCTCCCCACTGCACTGTGGCTCCTTCCCGGCAGGGCCCCGGCCGATGCCTCAGGTGGGAGCCGGCAGCCTGCCGGGCACGTAGCAGGGCTGACGTCCTGCCAGCTGTGCCCACAGGTCCCCAGGCTGTGCTTGGGCATCGTCAGTACTGACCTGCTGGAAGCTCTCGCGCAGGTGGCTCTGGTCCTCGGGGTGGCAGAATTCCAAAATGTCCTTTCCCAGAAGATCCTAAATAAAAGAGACAAGCTTGCATGATCCCGGATTCCATTTGCAACTGTTTAACCACTCACCGCTAGACAACCGTGTTCATTTCCGGCCCCTTTAGCCTGTCCCACTGGGTGCTCGTCTTCCCCGGGAGCCCTCAGGGAGCTGGCGTCCCGCGCCCACGCTCGGTCCTGCTGGCACACACGGTTCCGCTGGCACGCTCGCTGCCGATCTCTGACTTTGCCAAGTGCTGCATCAGCAGCTTCAAATGCAATTTCATTTTTGTTTGCCTTGGAGAGGCAAACTGTAATAAACATATTTTAATAAACATAAAAAGAAAGCAAAATGGTAGCCTGAGGACACATGTGCTGCCTACGAAAACCGGAGTTGCGTAAGTGTGGACACTGGCTCTCCGGGGCTGAGTAAACGAGGTTACCATAACATAACTGCGCTGGGTAAAACCTGCTCACTATCCACCTTTGTTCATCTGCGTTTTATTCAAGGGACCCAGTATTAACCCCAAACACAGGGTGTCTCACAGTGAAACAGACCAGGGTAAGATAAACCGCTAAGAGGCAAGTTCAACTGTGTTGCAGGAAAGTGGTCCAGTTGGAAGCGTCTGAAGCAGCAAAGGATCTACACTGACTCATGGATCAGAACCCAAATCAGCAAACGGCCTCAGTGGAAGTTGGCGCCGGCGGTGGCAGACAGGTCTCACCTTTGCGCCAGGGAGCACCCAGATGCTCATGGAAGGTGTCAGTGGATAAACGGATCTGGCGGGAAACCTACTGCCTTCAGAGGTTCCGGTGAATTTGGAAACAAATCCATTTTCCCCTTTCTTGCATCTGAGAATCTCAAAGTTTGCAGGAACTCAGAGATGTGGAACTACACGAAGGCTCCTGCGTTTCTGGTGTGAACTGTTTCCAGCTATTAAGGATGCGCGTAACTAAAATACTCAGTCAGCAGATCCCAGATTTTGTTCCTTAGAACAAAGATAGTTTTCTTTAAAACAATGCTTTTTATTTTGAAAGACATTTAAATCTACAGAAAAGTGAAAGAATAACACAATAAACCCCTGTATATCCTTCACGTATATTCAATGATTGTCAATATTTAGCCACATTTGCATTTTGTCTTTATCTGTGTGTATAAATACATACGTATGCATGTCTGTGTGTATAAATACATACACACGCATGCTTAGCAATTTCTTGCTGAATGTCTGAAAGTAAGTTGTGGACAACATGACATTTCTCCTCAGTGTGGACCTCATAAAATGACATTATCTTACAAAATGACAACATACCATACTATGCCTAAGAAAATAAGCAATTATTTGATAAAATCGCTTAATATTCCACGTGTATTAATACCTTGTCTGTCTCCCCAGTGTCTTTTCTAGCGATACGTCTTCAGCCCCAGGACACAGTGAAGACTCTCACGTTACATAGTGTTGTTCTGTCTCTTAGTTTGGGACAACCTCTCCCGCCTTTTTGTGTTTCTCGTGACATTGACTTTTTAAAAAAGAGTTTGGAACAAAGCCCTGAAAACGTGTCCCCTGTAAAAAAAAAGGTTCCCAGTACCTGTGGAAAACACAGGGTTGGCACATCTAGGTGGGCCTCTTCACCTGACTTTGCAGATCTCTCACATTAATGAGCTTTGCATTAGTTGATGAGATTAATTGATCACAGGGTCCCCTTCATTAGAACGTCTTACTCCAGTTTGTAAAAGGTCAGCTAGAGGAACAAAGGCCGGGCAGGGAAGGGAGCAGGCATTTTAAGCGCAGGTGTTTACCATCCCTGCCTAGCTCTGCAAGGACATCGCGCTGCCCAGGCAGGGAGCAGGACCTCCAGGCTGTCCCCCACACGGTCCTTGTGCTGTGTCCCAAATAGATAAGAATGTTTTAAGGAAAGCTAAATCTCTATCCAACTGCCAAGAGTTCAGAACTGTCCACCGACCTGGGGCTGGTAGCCGATCACACTGATGCAGCGCGGGTCCACGAACGTGATGACGCTGTCGGAGTTGTGCCGGGACAGGAACTCTGTGGGCACCGACATGCCGTTCATGTCCACGCACACGGGCGAGCTGGTCACCTGGAGGGAGGACACCCCTGCTGAGGCAGCGCTGGCAGAGACAGCCGGAGACGGGAAGTCCCCACGCACCCTTCCGTGTCGTTAGTGCAACGAGCCACACCTTCAACTGTGACAGTCACCACTTTCTCTACACGTCTGAGCTCCAGGTGCCTTATCAGCCAATGGGAATACGGAAACCTACACTCCCACGGGGTGGCGGTAGCATTCAAGAGAGACGCCGTGTGTTGAACCTTGGCAAGGCCTGGTCCTTAGCTGGTGCTCAATAGATGTTAATACCCTTCCCTCCTCCCACCTTCCCTTTGCTAAGGATGGAAAATGAGCTTAAGGAACCGGTAAAAGTATTTGGAGCACACACATTTGTGGACTGAATTTACCCAACTATTCTTCCTTCACTCAACTGCAAGAAATGCCCAGCGCTTGCCATACATGAATGAAATTGCTTATTTGTGTGCCTGAAAATGGTCGGACCTGGGAAACCGGGGACCTCTGAACCCGTCTGCTGTGTTCCCTTCATAGCCGGGGAAGACCCTCGATGTCCTCAGGAGGACAGGCAGTCCCACCGGCTGAGCGGCTACTGTGTGCGCCAGACACTGCACACGTTTAACTTGCGCGAGACAAAAAGGGCACATGGCTGCCCCGAGGAGCTCGCAGGGACGGAGCCTGTGCTCAATGCACCACGCGACACAGGCAGCAGAGAAGACGCCCGAGGTGAGAACTCGAAGCTAAGAGCGCAGGGAGGAGGGCGGGATCGACTCTGACGAAGGAGCTCAGGGATGCACTGAGCTGGGTTTTGAAGGATGGGTGCGCAGGAAGGATGCAGGAGGAGAAAGAGTTCTGGAAAGAGAAGGGGACGAGGGACTCCAGGCAGGTGGGGGACAAGGGACTCCAGGCAGGTGGGGCGTGCAGGGAGGGTTCTGGAAGGGGATGGTGTGGTTCGGGAGAAGGATGTGGCCAGGGGGAGGAAGGGGAAGGGTGGGTTGAGGTGACCAAACCGTGGGGAGCCGTGCACGGTGGCTACGCAGGGCTGTGATGTGAGCAGAACTCGACTTGGCGGCAAATGGCGCGAGCCGCGGGGCGGGGGGTGGGCTGACGCAGCCCCTCCACGCAGCATGAGCTCTGCTGCTGAAGCTCTTGGGCCCCTTTTCTTCTTCATTCGGCCTCAGCCCTGTCCCGCAGAGTGAGACGCGAAACTCGCCCAGCACCGAGAGCACAGGCAGCCAGACCTTCGTCCCTGCACTCCACGGTAATGAGCCTCCGTCTGAGACCAGAGAGGCTCTGAGTCTGCGCTTACCTGGAGCCTCCCGATGGCCACGAGGCAGTATTTACTGCCCTGTCCCACGTCCGCGTCTTCCTCAGGGATAGTCATTCCTGCAGCGAGAAACGCCAGCGTCACCGACAAGCACAAGGTGCACGGAAAGGGGAAAGTGCCCACGGTTTTATTATGACGATCAAAAACACAGATTCACCGTCGGCCACTCGGGGCTGGGAGACCGGCCAGTGAATTAACGAGCTCCTCGCCCTTTCCCTGCTCCTGGCTCTGCCTCGCACCTTGGGATGATTCCGTGGCACGTTTCTACCTGCATCCACGGACGAGGCAGGGAAACTGAGGAAGATGAAACAGAGATAATCTGTCCACACATTCGCACAGTTTAGCCAAGCACTTAGCTAGGAGGAAATTTCAGTAAGAGGCCTAGGTGGGTCTTTCATGGTTATCTCTCTTATCTGTGGACAAAGTATCGAACAAAGGCCGTAAGAGGCAAAAGAAAAACAAACAAAAACCACTGAAGCTGAAGTGGCTAATTGCCAGGCAGGGAACACAACTAGTATTTCCCCTTGTGGGGGAAAGTCGGGGTTTTTAAGGGCCAGAAGGGAGAAACTGTTGACAGTTACATGGATAAAGTGCTGGAAGCCAGTGCTCCAGATAGGAAGGACTTGGTTAAAACAGTCCTCATTGTTCACCAGGGCCAGAAACGAGTTTGGTCCAATAAGGGTCTGGCTTTGAGGTCTCTCGCAGGGCGAGGTTCTTGGACATCTGCAGCTGGTTAGAACGGCCGCAGTGAAAACAAACATTCTTTTTTGATATCTCCTAGGCTGCTAAGCAGAAAATTTCCTTCTACACCACATAGCACTTAACATAAATATTTCTGCACTAGGTCAGACCAAAGGTTCCCGATGATAGAGTCACACAAGTGCTGTGACAGCCCCTCCCTGTGGACGTCGAAGGGCATGTTCGACACCACTGTGGTTCCACGAGCCCAAGAGATGTCACCCCTCTTCCTCCTACCACACTCCCCCCTTCTTTCTGTCCCTGTCCATCCACCCCCCCGCAGGCATCCAATCTTTTTAGTTTCGGGGTTGTCCCTGCTGTGTTCCTTCTGCACGATGAGCAGACACTGCACATTTTCTCACATTCTCTTCTTCCGTCTGCAAAGAGTACTGGAGACGCTCTTTGGACTTGGCTTGTTCACTGAACGGCGCCTCCCGGAACCCACCCCTCAGTCATTCACACCGCTCTTCCTCAGGTCCTTTTCAGAACTGCATAGCGCTTCACCCTGTCGATGCGTGGCTTATTCAGTCACCCTCCTATGCAGGAATACGGGCAGTTTCCAGTGTTTTGCAACTAGAAACCACACTACAATGAACAACCTTGGCACATGCATTTTCTTGCATTGCAGCTGTATCTCCAGGGCAGATCCCTGCAAGTGGGATTGCGGGGTCAGAAAGCAAGTGCACACGCAGTTTTGTTTTGCCAAACTTCCCCGCAGAAGGGGTGTGCCAACGTGCACCCCCACCCGCGACGGTGGGAGGCCACTCCCCACAGCCTTGGCCAACGGAATACACGGCCACGTCACTCAGCTTCTGCCAGTCTGCCAGGTGAGACACCATCTCTCAGTGCTGTCCTGCTGTGCATTGCTCTGAGAGTGAGTCTGAACATCGTTTCCTGGGTTCGAGGACATTTCATATCTGGCTTCTCAGTGGCTTGTCTGTGGATGCCTCCTCCCCGTTTTCCCATTTTGTCTTCTGCCTGTCAACTTGCAGGGGTTCCCTGTACCTCTGGGACGTTTTTAAGAGTTCACGGTATATGTTGTTGTGAATATGGTTTCCAAGATGGTCCCTGTCTTTTGCCTTTGCTTACGATGATTTTAAAATTTCAAAAACTGTATGTGGTCAGATTTACCAATCATTTATTGCCTCTGGAGCCTGAGTCATGGTCAGAAAGCTACTGTCCATATAAAAGTTAAAGAAAAATTCACCCTTGTCTCCCTGTGACACTTTCATGGTTTCTGGAGTTATTCTTGTGCAGGGTGTGGGATAGGTAGCTAATTTTATCTTTCTATAAATGGCTATCCAGTAGCCTCCCTAACATTTATTAAAAATACCCATCGATACATGAGTGGATTAATAAAATGTGGTTTATGTATACCATGGAGTTCTACTCAGCTACAAAAAACAATGGTGATCTAGCACCTCTTGTATTATCCTGGATGGAGCTGGAGCCCATTCTTCTAAGTGAAGTATCCCAAGAATGGAAACACAAGCACCACACGTACTCACCGTTGAATTGGTGTTAACTGATCAACACTTATGTGCACATGTGGTAGTAACATCCATCGGGTGTCAGGCAGGTGGGAGGAGGAGGAGGGGATGGGTATATTCACACCTGATGGGTGCGGTGCTCAAAGTCTGGGGGATGGGCATGCTTGTAGCTCTGACTCAGGTGGGGCAAAAGCAATAAATGTGACCTAGACATTTGTACCCCATAATATGCTGATAAAAAAAAAGACCCAGACAAACACAAATGAAAAAATAAACCAAATAAACACACAAAAAATGCAGTGATTTGAGACGCCGCCTTATCCTATGATACATCCCCACACATGCCTGGACCCTCTGCTCCACGGGCCACTGTCTGTCCCGGCCCCGGCGTCTAGCACTTTAATCACAGGGCGTCACTGTATGCTTTATGTCGGGAAGGACTGGTCCTCCCCGTAGTTTTTCTCTTTCAGTGTGTTCTTGGCTATGCTTGAAGGTATATTTTTCCACGTGAACTTTAGTATCAACTTATCTGACCACATGAAATAGCTTGATTGCCCTGAATGTGGAAATTAACTTCAGAGCTAACATCTTCACAGCTTTGCATTGCCCTGCCCGAGCATACGGAGTCTCCCATGTGTTTAAGCCACTTCTGTGTGGCTTAAAATTTTCCTCATATGTACCTGTTCTTTGTATTATTGCTTGTCTTTATGAAAATTATGACTAAGTGTTTAATCTTCTTTGTTACTATGATGAATAAGGTTTTTCCCTACCATCACGCCCTCCGTTTATTGTTTACGTGTACGAAGGCTCTTACTCTTTGCATATTAACACTGCATTGTGCCACTTCACTGAGCTTTTTGTTTCAGTTAGTTTTATCACTACTTCACTAGGCCTTTCCGGGTGTACTGGCATATGATCTAAAGACAGAGATAGTTTTCCTTCTTTTTTACGGGTTCTTTTGCCTGTGATTTCTCTTATTTGATTGTATGGGCTGACATCTCCCTTACAGTTGAACGGCAGTAGAGACGGCGGGCATTCTTGTCTCGTTCCTGATCTTAGTGGCGATGTCTCTGAGGTTTCTCAATTAAAAAAGACACTGCCTCTTGGAGTAAGATATAACACACAAATACACGTTTATCATGTTAAGAAATTACCTCTCAATCATTATTTAGCATTTCTGCAAATCTCTTTGATGGCTCGCTAAACAGCGGCCAGCTGGGTTCTAGAACCTGCTCTGCACCCGGTCTGTCACCACACACTGCTTCAGTTGAGGTGCGTGAAGAAAACCTGGCCCCACGCGGACGTGTAGCCGGAAGAGCAGGAAGCTCTGCAGCACACCGTGGATTCTCTTCTTTGGTGTTTTTCCAAATCTTGACAAGTGGGGGCTAAAGACTAATTGCAATATGAAGTCCAAACTGTTTAATGATATTTTATGCTGACATATTCAAAGACTGGCCTGTCTAACACTTGGGGTGGATCTTTTACCCACACACAATTTTACGCAGCATGTACTGGTCGTTTGGAAAATACGGCTTCGACATATTACACAGATCTAAATGTTGGCACATTACAGAACATTAAAAAAAATCACGCTTGTTAATATCGTCATGTATATCATCAGAAACATCTTTAGATACTGGTCAAGACTGGTGGTGGATGCGAGCTTCCCAAAATTCACATTTTCATTAGAAGACGCGAATCTTACCATCGACAAGAAATACTGCCAATCGTTCTCCTCGAAATGGCAGGCTCTTCGGTTTTTTTTTTTTTTTTTTTTTACAAAATATCTGCCAAGTACACAAGTTTGAACAGCCTGTTTGTTTGTTAGTCATTCGTTCAAGTACAAACTCTGTCTCATGAAAACAGAAGCCAGCTCGGCTCGCAGCCCAGGACGCACACGGGCTCCCCCCGCCACGCCGCGGTCTGCGGCGGAAGGTGCCTCACGCGGCTTCCCGTGCTGGGGTTCATACAATTCGTACTTTTCTGTCTCCTCAAGGACGTTCTCACGTGAAACCAGCTTTTTAAAATCTATCTATTTATTTATTTATTTTATCCTGCGCCTGTGCAGTGACGAAGGATACGATGGCCGCCGGGAAGGACGGTTTGGTGCCACCGCCTTGATCACGGCGAGGCCCAGGCAAGTTTTACCCCCCGTGCTTTTCACAACATCGGCGCGAACGTTAACAGGGTGAGGAGGACACATAGTATCTGAGAGCTGTTACAAAAATCGTGTAACTGTGTGTGACCCGGAAACTGTCTCGGGGACTCCTGGGGTCCCTGGGCCGCATTCTGAGAACTGCCGCTGCCTTGCGTGTTGCTGTGGCCTGGAGTTTGTCCTCCCCCGTGTCTCTTTTAAAATCCTTTCCCCGCTGCCTCTATTTCTAACCACACACGGACACGGCCGAGACTGTGTCTCTGGGCTCCCAGACCCTGACTGATCTACTGCAAATGTCCATGCAGGTCTTGTGGGTCTTCCAAACCCAATCGTGCCCAAATCTCTCTGCCGGCACCCTTTCCTCTGCTCACTTCCCGTGGAAGGGGCTGCCAGTGACCTGCCTCACACACGCGCTCTCCCTCGTCCATGCTAAAAGCACCACGATTTGCTCAGAGTGGCAACATGTCCCCTGCGTTACAGGTGGTCAAGTGACAAGGCTCTGGCCTATCAGATGGACGTGGAAGTCCCAGTGTGTGGCTTTCAGGAACGCTCCTCCCTTCTGCATGAGACACAGACACGATGGGCAGCTGTCTTGAAAGGCAGGGAAGCTGGGGACACAAGGATCACGGAGCAGAAAGCTAGGAGACCGCACCTCTAATTACATCACAGAGCCACGGTGCTAATTCTGGACTGCCTGCCTTCGGGTTTTCTCCCTGAGAGGAAAATGTATCAAATGAAGTTATTTAAGGCCCTCATATTAGGGCTTTCTGCTACACGCAGCAAAACTCAATCGCATCTTTGTACACATCCCAGCCTCTATCAGAAGCACCGCCACCGGCAGTAACATATGTCACTTAATTGGACTGATAGGCAGCCAAAGCCATGTCTTGTTTGGAGGAAATCCCCTTTAATGAGTGATTTTGGCGGAAGACAGCACCGAGCTTCCACTCTGGAAGTCAGAGAAGACAGACTTTTACCTTTTTCCTTCCTCTCAGGGCGAAGGGAGGTTAGAATTCGCCCACAGAGCAGAGCGCAGTGTCCTGACCAGGCGGGTGCTGCTCATGCGTAGTCTCCGGGCTCCGTGCCTGTTGGACCCACCAACCTGCCTAGTTTCTGCCCCCCTTGCAGATCCGGTCCCCAACCTCCAATTAATGTAAGGCATTAATCTCTCTCCAACAATCCTCTCGTGGTTTCAAGGCTGTTTTCTGTTGTGCACTAGTGACTGAGTACCTCACGGCAGAACCCTCAGCTTCATCCTCCACTCCTCCTTCCTCCTTGCCAGCTACACGTTAACGGCCACCGAAGCCGCCTGCTCCAGCTGCACGGTTCCCTCTGCCTGCTCCTCTCCAACCTGTTGTCCACATCACCCCTAGAAGCCGACCGTGCTCTTCCTCCGCAGGAAGGAACAGAAGTCACAAGTCTTCAGCGTGGCACACGCTACCATGCTACACGGTAACACCAAACACCAGGCAGGGCTCTCGGGAACAGCACGCAAGCACCCTTAAAGATGTGCAGTTTCCTGCCCCTCGGAGTTTAAACAGCCACTCTTTCTTTCGGGGGGACCAGCTGGTTCCAGGGTGACATGTCGGCTGGGCGGCAGCACACAGCTGCCTGAAGAGCTGCTCTGAAGGCACAGAACTGACAGGAGGAGGGGAAGCAACAGGAAGGTGTTCTCCTGCTCGGTGCATGGGTGACGGTCACCGCCCACGGTCTAGGACAGGGGCAGGGGGGCTGCACATGGCAGCGGAATTTCAGGGTGCGAGGTATGCTCAGGGGACGCGAGCCCGAGTGCCCTGTGAAGCCTGAATGCCACGGCCACCACTCCTGCTTGATCTCCCCCAGCGGTGGGGCGGCCACCACATCCCCAGGCAACGCAGTCCACCTGTCTCCTTCAGGATTCCACCTGCCGGTCCTACACTCGGCCTTGGGGCTGTGCGCTCTTACGCTGCGTAGCCCTTTGGACAAGTGGAGGGTATGATGGTGTCCTTGAGTCTTTTCCTTTCTAGGCCAACATCCTCGCGCCATTTAAACTAGTCCTCCTACAAAAGTGGTTTAAGTCTCCCTACATCCTTGTCACTTTTCTGAGTATGTTTCTGATTGCCCGTGTTCCCCCAAAATGTAGTGCCCATGATGCCCTAGTGTGGACGCTACAGAGGCCTCCCCTCCTCTGTCCTGGAGACCAGGAGGCGGCCTGCCGGTATCAGGACGTAAGTTGTGAGTTGTGCTCACGGTCCACCACAACCGGAGTGGCTTTCATTTAGTGTTGCTGTTTTTAACCACAGTGGAGTTATGCTTCCAGCCAAGATGGAATAACAGAGATCAGATTTGCCATTTTGTCAGAAACAACCACCCCCCCCAAAAAATCGAAGACAATATAAGAAATAATTGTTAATAAGCACTGGATGTCAGGCAGTGAGCAATGGAATGAGATGAGCCCTGTGCTTGTCCCCAGCTCACTGCCTTGAGAGCTTCCAAGCCAGCAACTTAAATTTCACAATGTCTGGCACCAAATAAAAAATTGCCAAGCATGTAATGAGGCTGGAAAATATAACCCACAATGCTAAAGAAGTCAACCAGCCAAAACATGACTCAGAGCTGAGACAGATTTTAGCATCAGCAAACAAACACATTAAAACTATTTTTATAAATGTATTCCATATGTTCGAACAGTTAAGTAGACCATAGAAGATACAGGACGACCCAAACCAAACTCCTAGAGATGAAAACTGCAACATCTGAGATGAAAAGTGTGCTGGATGGTGTTAATAGCCTTTCAGACCTCACAGAGGAAAAGATAAAGATTAGTTAACTTGAGAAGACAGCAATGGAAACTATCCAAAATGAGAAACTGAGAGTAAGAAGGTTTCTTTTTCCAGTGAAATGAGCATTAATGAGCTTGGGAAACTTCAAGTGGCCTAACACACGAGCAGCTGTAGTCTCTGGAGGAGAAGGGAAGGGACAGGGAAAAAAATATTTGAAGAAATAATGGCTGAAAAATTTCCAAATCTGATACAAAATATAACTCTCTGATACAAAGTATAAATCTGTGATGCGGAGTACAAAGTGGAAAGACGCTGCATCTTGACCCGGCTGTTCGCTTGCAGTGAGCCTGAGCTCACCCAGAATCGCCCGCCGCGCTGGGGCTGACATCAGAGTCGGTCCGTGCGGATGTGCGGTGGGCACCGGCGCACCTTTCAGGGGGACCTGAGCTCTCTGACCTCCGTCACCTTATACGTAAGATGGGAGTGGGAACGCTCCCTGCACGGGCGGGAGGCGGCAGGCACTGGTAAGATGACGCGTGAGGGACACCCAGCTGAGGCTCCAGTGCCAGCTTCCTTCCCGTCCCTGCCCCCACTCCCCATGGCTGGGAAACAGGCACATTTACGGACACAGAGGGTAGCTGGCATTAAGCGCTCTTGGCCATGCTTAGGGACCGGGATGCGGTGCCACAGGCCAGACAGGAAGCAGAGGAGCAGCGTGAAGAACCTTCTGATCCAGCTGGCACACAGAGACCGTGTTTCTCAGTTCTGTCCTTTGGAGGGATCCTCAGTGTTAGGTTCTCACTGGCTAAAACTTGAGACCATTTTCATTCTTCATTCAACAAGTGTTGATTGAGAACTTTTGCAGATTAAAACAAAACAAAACAAAACAAATTCTCTTTATATTCCTTCCATCAAGGGCTGAAGTTAGTTCCCAGGTGACTATTTTGACCAATAAAATACAGTGGAAGTGACACTATGTGACTTCCAGACAAGTGGCCCCAGACATCATGGAGCAGAAACAAGCCATCCTCCCTGCACCCTGTCTGAATTCCTAATCCAAAGAATCTGTGAGCATAATTAACCGGTGGTGGTTTCATGCCAATTGATACAGTAAAATAATCCCAGCTGTAGGGCGCATCAGCCTAGGAGTGGAGAGGCAGAGACCTGATGGGGCCTGGGATGCCACTCCTTCAAGCACATACACGGGCTCATCTGTGAGAATGCATTTTAATCAACTGCGTAGGATAATGTTTGGCTTTGCAGAAATTAAGCAGGGAAGTTGCAACTTATTAACTAAACAGTTTAAGTCTTAATGTGGGCAAGTAATCTTTAGTTGTGAGTGAAATCCAAGAGTATGTAAAATGTCCAGAAGATCTTCAGTAAATCCGAACTTCCTTAAAGGAATGAGTTCTTTAAGAGCCCAGGTCTGAAGGTTCTCCCAGGACACTGGCCCGGCTTCCCCACGGAAGGGGTGGCATCCGAGCCAGTGAAGGCGGCCCCGACGCCAACTCCCAGAGTGCCAGGATCACAGGTGTGAGCCACGGTGCCTGGTCTGTTGTTTTTATGAAAGGGTGTTTTTTCTCATTGTGGTTTCTAACTAATTATTGATTCCTTTTTTTTATGTTTCAATACACATAATGTATGGTGATCAGATCAGGGTAATTAGCACATCCATCTCCTCAGATTATAGCTTGTGTTGGGAACATTCAACATCCTCCTTCTAGCTATTGGAACTACATGTTATTGTTAACTACAGTCATCCCACAGTGCTGTAGAACCCTAGGACTTATCCCTGCTACCCAGCGATAATTCTGTGTCCTTTAAAGTCTCTCCCATCCCTCCCTTCCCCTTCCCCTTCCCACCCTCTATTATCCTCTGTTCTGCTTTTCATTTTTATGACATCAACATTTTTGGTTTCTACATGTGAGTGAGAACATGCGGTGTCTTTCTGTGTCTGCTTATTTCACTTAGCGACATCCAGGTCCACCCATGTTGCTGTGGATGGCAGGACTTCATGCTTCTTCATGGCTAACACTATTTCTTGGTGTGTACATGCTACATTCTCTTCATCCTCTCATCTGCTGACGGGCAGCTACGCTGATGCCATATCCTGGCCTAGCGCTGCAATGAACACGGGGGTACAGGTGTCTCTTTGATAGACTGATGTCCTCTTCTTCGCATAAATGCCCAGCAGTGGGGCTGCTGGATCACACGGTGGTTCTGTCGGTGGTTTTCCGAGGAGCCTCCCTGTTGCCGTCCGCGGTGGCTGTGCTGGTTTGCACGCCCACCAGCAGCAACAGACAGAGCTCCCTTTTCTCGGCATCCTCGCCAGGCTTTTGCCATGTTTTGTCTTTTTGGTAATAACCATCCTAACTGGGGTGAGATGACAGCTCATTGTGGTTTTGATTTGCATTTCCTTGGTGATCAGTGATGTTGAGCATTTTTTCATATATTTTTTGGTTGTTCCATATTAAATCTTCTAATAGATTTTCAGGTGGTTGGATTAGGTTTTTCAGGTAGATAATCGTAACATCTGCAACAATGTTAATTCTGTCTTCCCTTTCTTTGTCTTCTCCCTTTTAAGTAATTATGTTTTATTTCCTTTTCTTATCTTATTGCCTTGGATAGAAAATGCCAACACAACAATAGTGTCAACAGTGAGTATTCCTCTGATTTCTCACTTCAGTGGGAGCCCCTCTAACATTTCACCACTCTGTATAAGATATCAATTATTGATTTCATATATGTTTTGTCTGTTAAAGAAATATATTTCTATTATTAGTTTACAAAGATATTTATTCATTTTAAAAATTAATACTTAAAATTATTTTTTGTCATATAGTTTTGCTCCTTTAATTAAGTACATTAACAGATTTCCTAATGTTAAACCACCAAAAATTCTTGTAATAAAATTGGGTCCATAGTTTGTCAGTTTATGTATCACAGTTGTGCTAACTGTCAAAAACAAAGCAACACATTGTCTACCTTTTCCTGTGCTCTGGAAGTACTTACATTATTTGCCCATAAAACTTTCTGGACCCATGTGGGGAGCAGTCCTCTGTAAGCTTTTTCAAACTCTTACCTAGCTTTGATCTTTTCTCAATTTTAAAAAACTTTTTTTTGATTCAAATTTGGTTACATATTTTTTTCTAGAATTTACCTTTCTTTCCAAAGGTTTTACAACATATAAATCTAGTTATTTATGCACACTAGGTGTTTATAAGTCTTTAAACTTTCTGTGGTTAAATTTCTTTATTCTTAATGTATATTTATTCTCATTTTTAAACTATAATTACACTTGCCCGAGGTTTTCTCTTTTACCAGTCTTGATGAAGAATTACTTATAAATTGGATAATATTTTTGTCTTCTAATTTTTCTCATTTTTATTTCTTCATTAATTCATTCCTCTTAGTTTTCTCATTATTGTATTATTCTTTTTCTACTTTGGTAAGTTCAATTACTAGTTCACAAGCCAAATTTCTAGTTTTTTCACATTTAATAACAAACATATTTCAAGCCACAATTTTCATTGTTTTGGACACGTCCCCTTGATACACAGGAGGACAATGTCGTTAATTACAAAATAATCTATAATTAGGGTTTCAATTTCCATCCTTCACCAAACGATACTCTGGATAGGTTCCTTTATACAAATAATTGATTTTGAAATATAACTTTTTGCTATGAATTTCCAGATTCATTGCATTGATTTCAATGAATGTGGCCTTTCTAAGTTTTATAGTATGGAATTTATGGAAGTTTTGAAAATCCATTTTTAAGATGCTACATGAAAATTTGAAACTGAGTAAAATTATGCATTCTGTCCATGTGGAATGAAGACTATTGACTATATTACATAACCCTTTGTATCTTTAATTTTAACTACGTGTTTTGTCAAAATTTGAGGAAGGTACATTCAAGGTGCAACGCAAAGGTGGTTTAGTCAATTTCTTGTGTTTTTAACAGTTTTGCTTCATATATTTAAATGTTATAAAATTTCACAACTATTCTGTTTTGCTGGGAACTCTTCTCTTTGACAATATAAATGCGCTTTTCCACCTCCATGAAACACGTTCTGTTTTGAATTTACTTTGCTCAATATGAACATTCCGACCTCTGCTCACATTTTGCTGCCTGATCAACTTCTCCCCTCAAAAGATAAGAAATTTAGGTTATTTCTATGTCTCTCCTCCCACCCACCTTCCAGTTTTTGGTTGAAATAATCTGGGATGTTTAGATTCATATTATCAGTAGTAAATTACATTTTATGTTATGCACACTGTCTCTCAATAATCATCTTGTAAAATTTACACCAGTTTAGCAATAATGTTCAGGACACACAGTGTCACTGCCCTGATTGTGCTCTGTCACTCCTATGCATCATTTCTTCACAAAATTATTTAGACAGCTGGAATGTCTTCTGGTATACAGATTTCCAATGTGGGTTGAGGGAGTGATATGTTTTCTGAGTTTGCTATTGTACTTGCGTATAAATGATACTTCCAATTTGTCCCTTACTTTTTAATTGATGTAACTTTTTTCTGCTGGCTTGTCCTCAGAGAAAGAGGTCGGAGTTCATTCTGTATATTGGGATGCTGAGATGGTGCCACAAGGTCCAGATGAAGGGAAAACAAACATTTAGTTTTACTGCAGTTTCCACTGGTCAGAGTCATACCCATGGGTCCCCTGGACTAAGGAGAGTGGCGGTAACTCGGAGTAGCTTGTTTTCAGTGATGTTTTCCTTTTGTGACAGAGCGTCTCTACTCCTTGTCGCGCCAGCCTGCAGCGGCTACCCCGGCGACCCTGTCTGACCGGCGCCGGCTCTCACTGGGGCTGCCCACGCGGCCCACCTTGGCGGGCCGGCCACGGCGCTCGCCGGGAGCTGTGGCCACCTTCCCCGGATCCCGAGGACACTGGGGATTCCTGGAAACCCTCCCAGGGCCCCAAGCTGAGAGTCACTACTGCGTGTGGGGGGGTCAGCTTCCACTGATTCCTGGGGGCACTTTCTTGAACAGGAAGTCAGCTGCAGGCAGGCTGGCGCTTCCCTAAACCCAGCCTTACCTGCGTCGCAACGTGCAGAGTTTCCTGGAACTTTCTGGCAGGTGGGCGGCCTCCTCGCCCAGTTTTCAGGCTGACAAAGACATTTCGGTATAATCGTATTTCTTTCATCATTTCCATGGGAATTTGGAAGATGGAAAATTTTTCATAGTTTTGATTTTTTTCACATAAAGGTAATTTTATAGTACATTACTTCTTTTTGTGTAATTTTACACTATAAGAAAATTTATATATTATATTCCTAGACATAATAGTTATCTCATACTAATCTATTGATGCTAACGTACCCATGCAACTTTGCTAATTCAGCAAAAACAGAATGTAAGTTCACGCTGTTTATTTAATCTTTATTTTCTACGTTTAAAAATTCCTTTTTTTTCCCCTCCATTTATTTTCATAATTCTCCTTCCGTATTAGTTTCCCAGGGCTTCTGCTCACTGTGTGGCTAAGAGAAATTTGCTGTCTCCCAGTTCTGCAGGCTGGAGTCTGAGGTCCAGGTGTCGGCAGGGTCGAGGCCTTCTGCAGGCTCTGAGGGGGAAATGCCTCCGCCCCAGCTCCTGGCAGTGACCTGGCCGTCACCCATGCTCTTGGGCATGTCTATGCGTCACCCCAGTCTCTGCTTCACCTTCACGTGGCCTTCTCGTGTGCCACGTCTGTGTCTGCATTTCCCCTTCTGTGAGGCCATTAGTCATACAGGATCAGGGACCCATCTTAACGGGTGGGCATGAGCTCATCCTAACTAATTATACGTGCTAAGACCCTATCTCCAAATAAAGTCACATTTTGAAGTACTGGAGGTTGGGACATCACATATGGATTTTTGGAGGAACATAATTCGTCCCCTAAGACCGTCCACAAATACTTTCTGTCTATCCTTGCCCTTTCCCGCCAGGTCAGGCACGGCACAAACACAGCACGTGAACCGGGAGAACCCTCCAGCACCGACGGGCATCAGCACTTGATCAGCGACACCTTCCCGCTCCTTACAGAAGCAGACCCGAAACAATCGAAACGGATCATGAGATAAAACCTATTTGCCATTTCTTTTTCTTTAACTTAGTGTTTTAATATAAAGTTGTGTAAATTCTTTCCATAATAATGATTAGATAAAAATTTTAAATAGTGACATTGGTAAATCTGGTTACCTTTTGGGTGGGGTCTCCAGGGTGCGTGACTGGGAGATGCCAAGAGGGATTCAGTCGCCTCCACAGGGTGCCCCTGTTCCTGGCACTCGGCAGTCTCTTCTCATTGAAAATTCGCCTCCAGCGTCCTCCCTGCCACGCTCCCCAACCGCCTACCCCATCTCCACTTTCATCCCGCCAAAGTGCGGCTTTGACCATATTTGAGCCCTTTAAAAAAAAAAAGAAGGCCTTCCACTGGCCAGCGATTTCAGAGACATTCGTTCCATTTGTGAAAGTGATTCTAGCACATTTGAAAGCACATCTCACGATCTGTTTGGTGATCGGCTTATCCAAGTAAGAATCTTGATAGTGAGGGGGGATATACGACGTGAAAGCTGAATATTTGTGATTGGAGAATAAAATAACTTCCTGCTACAGGCTGGCGGAGTGTGTCCTCCTGGCCCTCCCTACACAGCACTGACCACTTACAGGGGCCTTTAGAAAGTGACCTGCGCCCTAAGCACAGGGAACAGAGTGGACATCCGTATCCTCTGGAGAGGATTTTCCAGAGCACATCAGCCGAGCTCTGCGGGTCACCTCTTGATTCAGACAGGCACAGCTTATTTGACATGCTGGGGACGAGATGCTCTCCGGGACTCAGGGACACAGGCTGCCACCACCGAGGCCTCGCCACAGGGAAGGATCCTTTACAGGGAAAACGGCCATTGCACCCGGCACCAGAATCGACAGAAGACACGGCTAATGGGCAGTGTGGCTTGGTGGCTATCCACGGCTCCCACCGGGGGACCACAGGTGCGCTCACTTAGGATTCCCAACTCTGTCACTGACTGACTGCAAAAGCGTTTAACCTTCCCAGGCTTCAGGATGTGGTAATAATAGTTACCATCTGTGAAACGGGCACAGTCGCAGTCCGTACTCTACAATGTTGCTGCGGGCGTCAGATGCCCACGGGGTTGGCACTCAGCGCGTCCACTCCTGTTGGCGCCGCCATGCTGACAAGGCTGCCCGTGGCACTGGTCAGAAGAGGCAGAGTCACGCCAGGGCCGAGCTGGCATCTCGTGTGGCTGGCTCTGCCCGGCTGAGGCCTCCTGCGCAGGGCTTGCGCCGTGGTCAAGGGCAGGGAAGTGCTGCGAGCTGAGGGACGGGAGGGTCTGTAGAGACGCACGACCTCGCGGAGGTTCAGGTTCTGCCCCCGAAAGGGCAGAGGGGCTGGCCTGAGACAACACCCAGGCTTCCCTTTGGCTCTGGCATTCTGTGGGCCCAACCTCCAGGTAAGCACCCGGCATTCTGCTGGAGACCAGGCATTCAGCACTGAACAAGACCTGGTTCCTGCTCTCAAGGGTTCGCCAGCCGCTGGGGAAAACAGAGAACCGGATCGTTACGGTGCCGTGTGGTTAGTGCGGTGACAGAGAAAACACTCCCTGCTCTGAGGAGGGGCCCGCGGCCAAGGCCGGGCGCCAGGGCCGAGAGAAGCGGGGTCGGGAGGGAGAGGTTCCTGGCAGGAGCTGCGACGTTTATCAAAGTGGTTTTTAATATGAACAGGATAATTCCAGCTATTTTAACAGATTTTAACAATGCCCTAATCAGTTTCACAAGCTCATTGCGCCCTACATCAAATTACCTTCTCCTTGGATACAGTCTTCCTCGTGCCAGGCCTAAGCTAATCCTGAGAAACGTAAACAACACACGAATGAAATGTAACCGGACACTGCTGTCTGGGAGGAAGCTGCGCACTGGCCCAAACGCCCCTTCCTTTCCTACCAAGGATTGCATCAGCCCCGCCAGAAACTCGGGAAGGTGGACGGTTTTTCAGTATCGCTGCGCGGAGGCTGTCCGGGGACTGACACCGTCACGTGTCAATTAAGACGTATTTTTGCATTCCGAAAAGCACAGGGGAGAAAACAACCGCTTTCTGCTGCCAGCAGTTCAGAGCACTTGTTCACGGCACACTTCCAAAGTATTCTCGGAAGAATATTAGTAAGTTTTAGGCAAAAATAAGAAAGTTTGGCCAAATACATTTGGGAAACGTAGTTTAAACAAAGACATAGAGGTTTCATCACTGCAGGAATCTCAGAGAACTTAACGTGCGACTCGGGCGTGTGGCGATCTTGCAGGGTAACACGGGATGCAGTGTGTCGACCGTGGAACCTGTTTTTCATGGTGCATCCCTGGGGATTGAGGCCTTGGAAGGTATTTTGGGAAGTGCCGACCTGTAGGCACGTTGCATTTCACCTGCTGGTGACCCTAAAGAATTGGGTCCCCCATTTTGCTAAGCAAGCTTTGCAGTACAAAGGGGTGCTTTTGGCTTAACATAGCACTCTGAGACCACTGAGTAACTACTGTCCCTGCCAAATACGATGGAAGTGACCAGAGCCAGAAATAGGGGGAAGTACAGGTCAGCACTAGAACCCGGAAGGCGGGGAACTGTCCGATTCGGGCAAGAAGGGATTGAGGGAAGAGTCGACTAAACTCTAATTCCCTGTGTATGAAGAAAAAGGCGACCTGGGGACTGTGCAGAGGCCCCGGCAGGACCAGCCCGCAAGCTTGGAGCTGCCCTGGCTCGAGATCGGCACAGAACGGGGCAGGTCACCGGCACTGCCCACCCGGGTTGCTGGAGACTTTGGTCACCCACCCACGCCCAGCCCCGGCCCTCGTGTGCAGACATGTGAAGTTCTGGTCAGGGGACAGTAACAGAGCAGCAAAGCTAAACATTCCTTTTCTGCCCTTGCCAAGGCCCGAAAGATCTTTCTAGAACCTGGGTGGTCACTGATGGAGCCACTGTCAACTCTCAAAATTAGACGACCACAGAGTGACCTCCCTACGTTGAGCCACATAGGAAAAAAGAACCACAAGCCTATGAAAAAGAAGGTACAGATGAAAGAATCAGAGCAAACGCCCACTGGAAAACACGGCCCTTATAGAAAGACAGGAAAACTCTAAGTTCCATTGCTCGGTGTGGCTTAAGAGGACACATATTCACGAAAATGCACAACACCACTTCTGCAAGGACTGAGTCAGACAGAAAGCACACATGCCAAAGCTCTTAAAAAATTAAGTGGCAATCATGAATAAAAGATTGGGATTGAGAAATCCTCCACGCTTCTGGAAGAAAAGCATAAATTAATGTGACGAGGAACGATCTGAGTGGCAGGGGACGCAGAGCCCGGAAATCGGCTGAAACTTCCAGGGATGAGCGGAGCAGCTGAGATGCGGCAGTAACTCTGAAAACTGCAGGCAAATTCCGCCAGGTGGCAAAGGCCCGAGTCTGCAAACTGACCCCCCAGCACCAACTGTAAGGAAGGGAAACAAACCTGCGCTACGTGCATTTGGGGGGAATCTCGAATTCCAAGGACAAGGAAGTAACAACCCACAGTGTCAAAGCGGAAAGAAAAGAACAACAGGGCACCTAGAAAAGTAAAAGTCGGCCTCGTACTTCTCTGCAGTGCTCACGTCCCCACAGGAAGGGGCAGCGGACCCAGAGCTGGGGGGCAGCCGTGGCCCAGGCGCTCTCCGTGCGGCTGCGCGACAGCAGCAGGAAGAACACCCCAAACTTTCAAGGAGTCACGAAATGCAGCACCCGCTCACCTTCGGAAAGACGTTGCTTAAAGAACCACCCTGGCACAGAGAGACGGAATAAAATAGAGACATAACAGAGGGGGCATGGTGCGGGGAAAATGAGGAGCGCGCGATGAAACCAGGGAAGCGGACTTGGTGCCTGACCATTTGCGGGGAGCGTGGCCATGGGATTCACTGCAGACGGCGAGGCTGCTTCTCGAAAAACAGACTCATTTGACAGAGCCACTGATGGCTATCGATCAATTAATAGATATAGACAGATACTGACAAACAGATAGATACAAAATAAAAATTATCGAGTCCCTAAACTCTAAATTCTTTTTTTTTTTTTTTTGGAGACAGAGTCTCACTCTATTGCCCAAGCTAGAGTGCTGTGGCATCAGCCTAGCTCACAGCAACCTCAAACTCCTGGGCTCAAGCGATCCTCCTGCCTCAGCCTCCCGAGTAGCTGGGACTACAGGCATGCGCCACCATGCCCGGCTAATTTTTTCTATGTATTTTTAGTTGTCTGATTAATTTCTTTCTA
>CAUYSK010034044.1:0-60601 GCA_963575035.1 Avahi laniger | reverse complement strand
TCATTGGTCAAACTACTTAGCCTACCTGAATTTGCTTACTTATCCCCCACAATGAACATAAAATTGTTATAGAGTCAAGCTGTTGGGGGAATTAAATGAGTATGTGTGTGCGTGTATGTGTGTGTGTGTGTGTGTGTGTGTAAAAACCCTCATACTTGCAAATAAGTATGTGATTTTGAGATATTGAAAGGCAAAATGCATTATTTCTGTGTGTCTTTCCCCAACTACATATACTATAAAGTGACTGTATAGATGTCATGTCAAAGTCACAATAATTTCTTTTAACCACATGGAAGGAGATATAAAAAAATGAATATGTGAAAGATGCCTTAAACTTCAGTGCTAACAAATGTTGATTTATAGTAAATTCCCAGCAAAAAAAAGTCTGAAATAAACAGAGATTCATTTTAGAATCAGTTACTAAAAATATCTAATTCTTTCAGTTCATGGAAAATATAATTCCTAAAATAAGAGATCTAGAATATAAGATGACCTTGTATATCTTTGATTCCATGAAATGTGTTAATGAGTATTCAGGTTCTTACCTAAAATAAAAGCAATGACACTGTAATACAGCAGGAAAACAACTTTCCGTAGCATTGTGAATGACATTGCCACTGCACTCTCTGGCTTTTTTCTTTTTTTTTTTTTTCTTAGTCTCGCCCTTTTTCTTTTTCTTTAAATACTGATATACTGATATGAATTTATTTTTGCTGGTATAAAAATCCTTTTAGCTATACCCATGTTCAGTTAGAAAAAAAATTGAAAAAAATTAACAGCTAACTAAAGAGATTTATGTGCTAAATTCAATTCAGATTTAATTTGTGGAAAGAAATCTTTTAGTGTATATTTGGTTAAGGATATGTGATCTAGTCACAAACAATGAGTGGCTTGAGATATAAGAGGGAGCCTGAACCAGCATGAGTTTTTAAGCTAAAACATAGAGAATTAAATTTATCTTCATTTATAATTTTATAATAGTAATACAATCTATTTTAACAACAGCCCATACTATTTTATTATTTTGCGAATTCTCAGTCCCCTCCTCCAGGAAAATCATATTTCAGAAGTTCTTACACAGTCAAAACCCTCCAACATGAAATTTAATATCAAGGACTCAGCCCAGAAATACATCTAAATTCAGTTCAAATAAAATATCTCCTCCCTGAAATGTTCTCTCATATCAAATCACTGTATTCATCCCTATGTATTATTTCTACCATAAAAAAAAAAATCAATGTGCTTTAGTAAAGACTTTTACTCTTATAAAATTATTGGGATGTCTATCTGAAAATCAATGGCAGTTTTGGTGATGTAATGACTCAAATTTCAAAAGCCAGGCATTCGTAAATGTGGAGCTATGTCTTTTTCTGATAGTAAAGTTCAGGATTTGCTAATTGGTACAGTTAAAGGGCAATGGTTTTAAGGCTGCTGCAGCAGTATACTTACCTAAATTGAAGTACAAGCCAGATTCATGGTGAGATGCACTCAATAACCCATAAAACTGGGACATTATAATGCCGAGTAATCAGTTTGCATAGGCAGTTGTCTCTGCTCCATCCATGCACTAAAAAGCAGAGCCATGTAGGGTCTTACTTCTTTACCCTCGAAAGGACAAGTCACAAAACAAATCACAGAAAAAGTAGTCAGAAAATGCATGAGCCCTATCTTCTGCTCACATAATCTTATTATATAGCTGTGCAATTATAATAATTCTACCAGTAAACTGATAAAACACTGAAATAAAGACTTCTCATTTGAGAGTAAAGAAATATAGAAACTTATAAGAAAAATAAAGACTCTGAAAGCCAATGTTAGTATTCTGACTTCAAAATTCAAGCAAGAGTTTGTAAATAGCATGTACTTCTTAGGCATATTGTATAGCTTTCGAAAATAATATTATACAGAGGACATGGTGCATTTATTCAGTTACTGCTTACAGAAGAATAGACATCTGGTATTTTATTTATTTTTCTACTTCTAACTAGGGGCCTAGAGTAACCCCATCTCCACTGTATTTGTATTATTAAGGATTTCGTAAGGATACCATAGCTGTATTTTCATATGTACAACTTGAGGTGCACTGGGAAAAGCAAGTAATCAGGAGCTTCAATCTGGTGTCTTAAGAATCGTCCTGTATTCTTATTATCCTGCAATTGTGTTCAGAGCTTGAGAATTTAAAATGAAAAAAAAAAAAATCCTCATACTAGCAATCACCATTTTTCCTGTAATCAAGTCCGTACTTCTTTTTATATTCTTTCACTGGATTGCTTTTCTCTGTTTATTGTTGTTGCTAAACAAGGTGAGAGTTTAGGCGACATTTTTCAATGATGACTTCTTTTGCAATAACAAAATCTTAAATGCAGTCTCTCTTTTCCTCCTGCTATGTGCTATCAAATTCATCTTTGTATGGGAGGCACAAACTAAAATGAGTAAATTGCCCTTAGTAGGTAGTACTCTTTTCCTGACACTAGGAAGTAAATTGTCAAAGAGTTACACAGGGTTTTAGCTGCATGATTCCCATTGATTTTAATGGGAGTTGCAAGGAAAACACCCCATGCAAAGCTTAGAAAAGTAGGGGTTAGTTTTTTTTATGGTTTCCACTATATTTTGTACCCTCTAGCATTGAACACTTTCTCTTCACACACCTCTCTGTTCTCCCCTTTCTTTGTACCTTATCTCTCAAAGGATATAAACCTGAGGCCTTTTCATTTAATCATCTGTGTACATAGCCAGTCGACACACTCCACCCCAACACCGTTTCCTCAGTGCCACAATGAAACGTTTCCTCAGTGCCACAATGAAACATCACATTATCCAACCTCTCAACCCCCAACCATTCGCTACTGTCCAGTTTATGTGTATAAACATAGGATACAGTTTATATTTTTATGTCATATTGTTATAATATTAGCTGGGATATTTTTAAAAATTATACTGTATTTCAGATAATATCATAATTGCCTAAATTATATTCTTTCCTGCCCTCACTATTATTTAACTCTTAAGTACTTTTCGTATTTACTGAAAGTTTGCATAGAGCACATAAGCTTCTGGGAAATACACCAGGCATTGATAGGCAGTTATTACAGCCACTTAAGCAGCAGTTAGCTAAAGTGCTTCATAGGACAACCAGTGAACAACATAATAGATACCATGATGTTAGCTCCTGGCAGAATGGGTACAAGATTCCATCATGTCTGGGGAATGAAGGAACCCTTGTCTGGGTGATGGAGACAGCAATACCACAATTGTCTGATGTCACTCTTATATAATACATTGTAACACACATACATACACACACCCTATGGGATTGTTCTAATTCTCTAGCAAGTTTTGCTTGTGGAGAGAGCCAAACTAGACTAGCTTTGAGCTAGAATTTTATGAGTGTTTGGTTCTGTATAGAATGCACAAAAGGCCCAATCTTCGTGCCTACCACTTTTTTCATTAGGTGGCATTAATTGCAAAGTAAGATGCCAAGTAATTGGCAAGGGGAACACTACTTGCTTATTTATCAGATACCTTTATCCTATGCTTCTGGCTTCTCTCCTTTACTGCACTTTTATAATAGATTACCAGAATAGCAATGTAAAGAGTAAAAGGTCTTTCCTTTGCACATTTATAGCTCAACTTACCTTGAATGCTTTGTCTTATTTCAAATCATACCAGTAAGAAAGGATTTGCACCCAGCAACATATTAATCAACACACCATATACAATCACATAAAGTCTAAAACAAAGTACTTTCTGCTAACAGCACATGATTTATCACTAAAAAATCTTCCCCGTTCGTTCTTGCACCTATGGATTCATTATTTCTATGAAACGCTGTGGGAGCGTGCCATAAAATACCAGACGCATCGAGCAAACAGCCTGAAATTTTCTCAACAGTCAGGGTACCTCAAAAACATACAAGGACATATTTTTCTCAATTTGTCATCTTATTTGCCCCCAGTTATTACTGCTGTTCTATCTCTATGTTGATCATGACAAAAGATATGTTTTTCATAAAATAACACATTTGGACATAATAACGAGAACCTTGGTTCCCATCTTCCCTGTTGCCGAAAAGCACGTCTCGTGCTGTACAGGCGCAGTTGGCTGTCCAAGGACCCTGATGCCAAATTGCGGAGGATATTCTTGTCGCAGTGACAAATTGCTTGCTGGTGGGCTGTGCAGAGTGTTGTTCTGGCAGCATCAGAGTTGTCTACGTGTCTGTCACTTGGTTAGGCTGCTTCAATGCTAGGTGATTCCACCCTCCTCGCCACCCCCTTTCCTTTCTCTTCAATGCGTTTTTCAGACTTACCTTTGCTTCTCAGTGAATGGGGGCTTTAACACTCACTTGACAATGAGCCTATGGAAATGCTTCCCAAGCTCTCTGTACAGGTATCAGTAGGGTGAGAGAAGGATTTTTTCACAGTGCCATACTTGTTTTCCATACAAACCTACAGGCTGCCATTACAGCCACCCACATTCCGGTTGGCAACGCATTTATACAGTGAGCGCCTTAATGAATCCAGACAAAACTGCACAGCATTCCTGACACACAGGAAAATCATGCATTTTAATGATATTGCAGGGTAATTTATTTCTTTCGTCTGTAAAATATTGATGGTCAATGTTATTCGTTAACATTCCAGCAAAGAGATTATTCTGCTTTTGATCTGACACTTATTTTTAAAACTAAAAAGATTTCTTTTGTAAGTTCCTTATATTAAGTATGATTCTTCAGTAAGGATCTGCTAGAATAAAAGTGGAAATGTAAATTAGTAGACAATATTCAGTAAACAAATTAGCCTGTAAACATACTGCAGGCAATCCCAAGAGTGTCTGTTGACTACCTGTGAAGGTATATAATTTAATGCCGTCAGATAATTTCTGGGTAAGGTCTAGCCAGCTGACATTTAGAGATAAATAATAAATAATACTCCTATTTCTTTACTGAGTTTATAACTAAGTATAAATGTAAAGGCATTTTAAAAACTTTAACTACAGAAGATATAGTATTTTAAAATTGTTTTGTGAAACTGAAAAGGGTACTGTTAGGAATACAAAGGATGTATGAGGCCTTTTTTTATTCTATGGAATGACAGTAAATTTTCTCCATAAAATACATTCTGCAGCACTGGTATACTATTTAAGATGAGGATGTATAAAAGAAGCTAATGGATTTTTTCACAAAAGGTAACATACAATGGAATAATTTTAAAAAGAAGTGAACAGGCTTTTAATCTCATGGAAAAAATGTTTGTTTTTGCTCCTCTCATATATAAATGTATTTGTTGGTTTCATTGTTTAAACTGTAGCCCCGAATTAAGTGGACTGTAAAGCTTTCCTAAATAATTTAATGTAAAGATATTAGATAAGACTTGTTTTCAAAGAAATATCTGTAATTTATATACATACACACACATACAGATGCACCCCAAAGATTTCACTTACACTAATTAGAAGAAATAATGATAAAGCTCTAAGCAGTGGAATTTGGAAAGAGACTAAAAGATATTTTAAACAGTTCAACTTTCAGGACACACAAGTAAGAAAATTTTCAGCCCAAGGTGATGTTTGGATTAGTTTGTTTTCATCGTGACTACTGATAGGACTTAAAGCAGCCCTCTGAATTACCTGGGTATTTCCAAACTAAACGTATCGAATTATCTTTTCCCAACATTTTTGTCTTATGTTTTATTCTCACAAACCTGGCAGCACAAAGTTTTTAGCTTTCATCACTTAGGAGCATCCAGTGTGAGACTATTGATCCTAAAATTGCTAGGGTTTTCTGAGAAGGCTGTTGGTTCTGCACTGTTGTCACTGAAGTGGTTAAAGCTTTGTTTGTTTGTTTTGTTCTGAATGGCTCTTAATGGATTAAGCTTTAGGCTTTCACCAAAGCAGTAACTGATTGTGAAAGTAGCAAGGAATAAACTAAGCACAGGGTGTGTGTGCGTGTGTGTGCACACAAGCGCGTGTGTGCATGTATACATGTGCCCGTGTGTGTGCTTGCACTGCCACAGCAAAGTAAATTATGATCTTTAAGTTCTAAGAGTAAGCTAGTATAAATATATGTTAAATAAAATATTTTTCCCTATATCTATAACAAGTTTATCCACTGTAAATTGCCAGAATTATGTTAATCGATACCTACAATGGATTAACTCTATTTAATCAAGAATAATTGAATTAAACTACATAATAACCCACAGCTATTGAAATGGATAACATTAATTATAGTTGCAGGATCACATTTTACTTTGAAATTAACATGCCATTGTGTTTTGATCCTAAAATTGCTTTCCATAATTTTACCAATAATATTCAAAAGGATGATTCCAAGCTATATAAGCCTTTAAAGCTATCACTAGAACATTAAGGAATATATATATATATATATATGTATATATATACATATATATGCACTTGTCTTCATAATATTATGCTGTGGTTCTGGACTCATATAATTAGGTTTTGGCTTAAGTATGATATTAAGTAGAGGATTAATGACTTGACGAGTAAAGAAACACCCATATCTGGAGAAACAGATGGAAATGCATGAATTTATATGATTATTTAATACAGTGCCAGCTTCTCTATAAGAGAAGGACTTTATTCAAAGTCTCAATACCAACACACGCTGACTCTAAGAGCTAAATACTAAAATAAAAAAAATGATATTTCGTTGTACAACTCTCTTAATGGATGTGATGGACAAAAAACTGGTCTGTGTTTAGGTCACCCCTCCCGTTCTCCGGGAATGGTATATACTGCAGTTCTTTAATATCCCCTAGCCACTGGGAGTAGATGGTAACTACCTATGGCAGAGAATAGCTAATTTTCCTTGGATTTTCTGGAGAGTAGATACATTTCTTTTACTCAACAAGCAAATCATGAAAGTTTAGAAGAAATGGCTTCTAAAATAAAAATGGCTTCTGCTTCAGCTTCACATAATATAAGATTCATTAGCCAAAGTTCACAAGATGATAGTCCCTTGGTAAATATCCCACATGGGTGTTCCAGAGAGGTGCAACACAGCATCTAGGCCTCTCTGAATGTAGTATTTGGAATATTGCATTTGGAAGTATAGCCGTCCCTCGGTATCCACAGGGGATTGGTTCCAGGACCACTGCCTTTACCAAAATCTGAGGATGCTCAAATCCCTTATATAAAATGGCATAGTATTTGCATATAATCCATGAATATCCTCTCATATACTTAAATTCATCTCTAGATTACTTCTATTAATAATAACTAAGATAAGGTAAATGCAATGTAAATAGTTGTTACACTGTTTTTATTTGTCTTTTTTTTTTTTAAATATTTCCCATCCATAGTCGATTGAATTCTTAGATGCAGAATCCTTGGATGCAGAACCCATGGATACTGAGAATGAACTGAAATCCTGTTAGAATTGTTACTTTAAACATAGGAATTAAAAGCCCTCCAGTATACCTCCGGGTTCTTTTGGACATGGATATTGTGTCTCATACTTACGTATGTGAATGCAAATGAACAGCTTGTTTTACATCTTAGGATATAAGCTCAATTCATTAAATCTCATATATAAAAGAACAACAAAAAGTTCTACTCTTTCTCATAAATATTGTGCACAAAAGATCCGAAACCTTGGAGGAACTTTCTAATTTCCATCTCATACTTATAATAAACACAATGAATTGAATCGAAAGGAGGGATATGTTAAGGGGAATGCATAAGATTCAAATCAGGGTGCATTTAGCCTATAGAGAGAATGATCGATTCCACTATATGCCTGTGCAGTCTTTGTAATTTTCAAAATTTCATTCAAAGTGCTGATATTCTGATGACAGAACTAACTGCCACTGTAACTCCAGAGCCTAGCATTAAGAGAAGGGATTTCAATGAATGCAGTAAAAAAGAAGGCAATTTTTTCCCCTTGCATGTAATATTTTAAAATTAAGGTGGGGAAAGTGTTATAAAACCTAGATGAATACCTTTAGTGAATGACTAATTTACTAATTGTGTGACCCCAGAAAAGCGAAATGTAGTTAATATTTATATATGAAAAGATGATGCATTTATAAAAAGCAAGGTTGCTGTGTCATAATCCTTTCCTGAGGCATTGTACCAAAATAAAGAGGGCAGGGGGCAGTTATAAGGGAGAATTTTTCCCTCTTTTCTTCCCTTTTTAAGAACTGGGATACCTCTCATTGACCCACTATACTTTGTTCCTAACACCTTTTCAAAAGCAAAACAAACAAGCTGTATATACAGAGGCTTAGGGCCTCTTTTTGGTTAGGCCTATGTTTCTTATTGTATTTTCCAGTATTCCCTCATTTCACATTTCTATTATTGTTTCACCTGCCCTGCTCACACCATCCTGGTTCAAATCCTCTTGCACTAACACTCCTCAAGTCTCTTCTCTTGTCACTCCTTTGTCATGGAGAAAGGAGGAGGGGAAATTGGGGAAGGGCAGGGAGTAGAACACACCCTATCCTTCTCCCCTGCTTACATCACAACCTGCAAAAGAGGAGGAAACTTTCCAGGCCAAGAGATTTGGCCTCTCCTGTAGACTGGGATGCACAAGGTGGAAACAGTGTTTGTTAACCAGGGTGAACCATTAAAAAAGATCCCACACGTCAGGGTAACTGAGGAATTTAGGCCATACCAGGTTAACAAAGAGGGAACTCACTTAAAAAAATCAGGTGAAATTTCTTGACTGCCCAGATGTCCAAAAGCCCAAGTGTATACAGAACCTTTTAAATAATTGGACTCTGAAGGCTTTTCTTTTAAATTTCATAAGTATGAAAGAGTACTTGGCACATACTTCATCTAAGAACAGAAACATGTTTACATTTTGGAAATAAAGTACAAAACCTTTCAAAATTGATCTTTAGAGAATCGATTTCAATAATGCTTGGATTTCAGATACTACATTAACAAAATGAAGCACAATTTTAAAGTATTTTTAAAAATATGACTCCCCAAGTTTTCCTGAAATCCTTACTCAGCGGGCTGGGGAGAGGGGCAATGGGAAGTGACTGCTAATGGATATGGGGTTACTTTTTGGGGTGATTGTGGTGAGCACAATACAAACTTGATTGTGGTGATGGTTGCCTAGCTCTGTGAATATACTAAAAACCATTGAATTATACAGTTTAAAACAGTGAATTGTATGCTATGTGGATGTTTCAATAAAGCTGTTACAATTTTTTATTAAAAAATTCTTAGAGTAGAAAGAGGTACACATTTGGAAATAAAATATAAAAGAATTAAGGTTAAAAACTGAGAGTACAGTCCAAAGCTAATATACTGACTGACACTTTCTTACGCAATGTAGCTTCTATAGAAGACACTGGGTAAAAATGGAAATATATTTATAAAATGTATTTGATTTCTGGATCATAGAAACGATCTACACATGTATAGGCCCTAGGATCGTGAAAAAAGAAAAAAAACATTTTCAATAAAAACCTTCTCTTTACTCATTCATACTGCAAAATACAGAGGAAGGAATTTCAAAGGAGATATTTATTGGTACGTTTACTGCCAGGCATTGCCTATTCATTTTTTTTTTTATTTCAGCATATCATGGGGGTACAGATTGCCTATTCATTTAATCCTCAGCATTTTGAATGAAAATGCTGACCTTCCTCCATGAGGTTGTTGAGACTTGCCCCTTCATATCTGTGTATATTAAGAATATTTGAAGTGTTATAAATATATTAGCAATTCCAAATATCAGTAGTAATACTCCCACTTAGCATTTGTCTGTATATGGGTGTATACATACAACTTATTGAATGGTTACAACATATCATTACATTTAATTAAGAGTACATTTTATTGTATTAATTTTAACAAGGAGTATATTTTATTATAATAATCCAGTGGATGGATAGATAGACTACAGAGAGATCACATCAATGAATGTAAGTAGAGATCTATAGATAGAACTTCAGTAGAAATCAAGGGGATCAATTTTCCCATGGTATTATTTTCTGCCCTTAGGTGACTGTCTCAGGCCTTATTTTCCTTTATATCAACTGCACATAAGGATTGTTATCTATTCTTAAGTAATTATGAATCCAAGAAATCACAGTTTTCCATGGTGGACTTAAACACCAACTTTTTATCTTTTTAAATTTTGATTATTATGGATATAGTTATAGATATTTATGGGGCACCTGTGATATTTTGATACAAGCATGCAATGTGTAGTGACCAAGCCTGGGTAATTGTGATATACATCACCTCAAACATGCATCTTTTCTTTGTGTTAGGAACATTCGAATTCCACTCTTTTAGTCATTTTGAAATATACAATAAATTATTGTTAACTATAGACACCCTATTGTGCTACCAAACACTAGATCTTATTCCTCCTATCTAAACAACTTTTAGAATGAATAGATATGGCCAAAATTTCCTCAAAACTTCCTTAAAAGCAGAAAATTGTCGAGGAATATGATATAAATGTTCTATAGCAGTTCAGACCCCAGGTTCTGAATTCTTTAGAAGAAATTTTCAATTACACTTGTATCTCTTAAATACTTCACTAATTCTGCACCTCTTCCGATGATACTCAGGGGCATTGTTCAGTCCCATAGATGCTCAGCAACCTGGCTGTAGACTGTCTCATTGTTCTCAAAAGAGAAATTATGTCCAGTCAAGATTTCATTGTTTCCAATTCCATTATTTTTTCTTTGAAGAGCTATAATTTATAAACCTTATTTTGGTAGATTCCAGTTTATTCAGAAGTGTAACACATACACACACACACACACAAACACACATACACACACACACAAACTCATTTAAACTCTAATTTCAAAAATAAATACTGAGCCATCTCCAGCACCACCCATACACTCTACCCCACATACACTGTCTCCTCCCTTTTTTTCTGAAAGGAACACGATGAAAAGTATAAGAAAAATATATTTGAAATCAAATTTTAAAATTAGCTGTTACAGCCCCTTAAAAGGAATCACTGTGATAGATGGCAAATGAGGCTAAGGGCAATGAAAAATGGCAATGGGCAAAGGATTCCTTTTTGCCAGACAATTTTGCATGCACAAAAAATCAGCTGGGATGGAATATAGAGAAACTAACAGAGCATCATATTTGAAGCACCTACTATGTGTCAGGCACCAGACATAAATTAATCAGGATGAAGAATTGTACAAAGTCTGAGAGAAGTAGGATTTTTTTTATATATGCCTTCTATATAAATTGCCTTAATCCATTTATTAAAGTTAAGACATTGCCAACAAAAGGATATTAGGCACTTTGTGCTATTTAACTTTGATAACGTACTTAGAAAAGAATGCCTGGCACATAGTAGAAACTTAAATATTTGTTGAATGAGTGAATGGTTATAAGTACTTTTCAAAGACAAAATAAATCATCTGCCAGTTCTAATGTATTTGGAAAGACATCAATAGATGGCTATTGTAAGGAAGATTACAGATGCCAGTTAAGATAATCTAACTGTGTAGTAGTTTATTTGTTCTACTACAGAATTTTTGTTCAGAACCCCTGGGGGAAAACTTTTGCTGTGATTACTTCTAGGCTGGCAGTCAGTGACTCTGCTCCAGAACAAGATCTCAAAACCAAGCTCATGTCCTTTCTTGATGTCCCTGCCATTTAACTATCCAGTTGTTAACACATTTTAAAATCTGACAGGTTATTTCACTTCCAAAATGATACTAAGAGTCACACATGTCAGAACTCTACTTGATAAGTTGTGTTCGTTTCAAATGTGGTATGTGAGCCCTGAATCCTCACTCTTTAAATCCTGCAAAGTATATCAATAATTATGCCAAATCCATCCAACAGTTGATTGAGGTGTTTTCAGTCTGATATGGGTGTCAAAATGCGAACATTAACTTTATTCAGATCTTTGCTTGATATGTTGAATGGGAAAAAAATCCATTCATACACCACAGATTCATCCCTAATGCTGGAAATTAGGGAAAGATATCTCAGATTCCACACACATTTTCTTTGTGGTTACAGAGGTGACTTTGCCACCTGGCATCCTGTCCCTCTTTATTATACACAATTATATCTGTCATATGTAAAAGTTCTAAGACGGATACACATTTGTATAATTTCAGGTGGTGCTTTGCAAAGAAACAGTTTTTGTGACCCTAATTTCTAATCTTTTTTTGAAAAGATTAATGCTTCCTTAATTATAAAGTAAATGTTGAAAAGGATATCTACCATAGTCTTTTCTTCAAGCCTCTCCTGATTTAAATTTACATGTTCCTACTATATCATGAGTGGCCGAACTCCAATGAGAGAAAATTCAGTGATGGAAACTCTTTATTTGGGCTTCCCACTATTTACATGTGATATTCCCAGTTTGTAGCTGTATTTATGCTGGAGAAGACAGAAATAACCAATGAAAAATATAGGAGCAATACATTTTTATATTTAAAGTAGTGTTAGAAGGCACCAAGGTAGTAATCCAGGAAGACTCAAACTATGTTTGTAACAAAATCAGTGTAAACATAAAGTATAAATTTAGTGCAAAAAATACTTTCTAATAAATAATAACTAAAATTGTAATAAAGAGCATGAGTATATATATTATATTTACTAAGGGGGAACTTTAATTATAACTACAATTTTTTTTTATGATCATAATGCTCCTCAAGAAATAGGTTACCAACTAGATATAGATAAATTTACCTCAGGTGAATACACATTTTTTTTCAATTGCTAATTTTTGGCAATAGAGTTGAGAGAATTATTTCATAATTGCTTATTTTTCCATGTCTACAATTCTTCCTTGTAAAGTCCTCTAGTCATGAATGACAATGCCCTGAGGTTAAAATCTAAACATAAGTTCATCATCATCTTTTAATTTTGTGGCCCTAAGCTTTTGACCCAAGGAAGTGTTGGAGTTCACGAGGGCAGTATTAAATGAAGCAAACACTTGTCTTTGGAGCCCAAGCACTGACCTTAAAGATGTAAAATGAATTGCCTGCTTCCGAGGATATTGTTATAATCAGGTATGTGAAAATGAGCAGTATGAATGTGAAAGAGCGAGAGAGAGAGAGAAAGTGTGTGTGTGTGTGTGTGTGAGAAAGAGAGAAAGAGAGAAACGTTTTAAAGACTTTGATTTGGCATAAGTATTTAGTGGATATTTTATATTTTTTTAATTTTATTTTTCACCATGTTCTGCTTTAAAAACTGTAGATAGAAGAGTTAGGCTCTGACTTTTAATGAATTGCTGTGAAATTTGGTTACATACATTATTACTCCAATGGAGGGGGGTCAATTATAGTTCATTATATGCAACTCAAGTTGTTTATTCCTTATGATGCACAAGCATAGTTTAAGGACTTGTTTCTGCCAAGAGCTTTCCCCCCCCACCACCAAATAATTTCACAACAGAGTAAAAACACATGGACTTTATATAAAGTAAAAATAGAAGTGATATAAGGGTTGTATTTTTATAGCTGTATTTGAGTACATTTCAAATGAATGTTTGTTAAACAGGGGGAAAAATCAGACTGGCATTGTCGTGATTCTAAGCGAATTAGGTGAGGCAGGAACAGGAAGAATCTGAGTAGCTTGCATTTAATTAGCACTTACTGGTACAAAATAAATTAGACAGATTTGTCTTGTTTTATGAGCAAGATCCTGTTTTTCTATTTCATTTTCTTTGTGCTTTTGGTAAGGACGGATCTGGCGCTTTGGATACTAAATAGGCAACTAATTCAATTGGTGCTTTCTCCGAGGGTCTGCTTGCAAACCGGTGCCAGACTCACTGTCCTTTGTGTACTGCCCGCCCTGCATGTGTCTGGGCTCCCCTGGCCAGTCCGTTTTTTTGTCTCTGATGGTTAATAAGCTTTGAGCCTAGTAGTCAAATGTGGTGGGAACGGGGACAAGACGAGGGTCCTTAGTGAAGGTGTTTGTTGTTAAATAGAACAATTCAGCTGTCTCTTTAGAAAACTTGACAAAAGGAAATGCTCCCTGCTGAAAATTTTCTTAGCCTGTTGCACAAAAGATGAAGTTTGTTTAAGAAATTGCTGCTAAAGAAAGCGTCAACCCATTAAGGTAATTATATGGAACCTGTGCCGTATAACAGCTTAATTGATGTTAATGTTTGTCTAATTGGTGATTGGGAGAGTGCAAAGGACTAAAGGTCTTCCGAGCACTTTCAGTCACGGCTCTGAAAGGGGCTCTTCTGGTTTTCACAGTTATAACAATGCCTGCGCGTCTTTCTCAGATTACGCCTTGTTTTCAGCCCCTTACAGCATTCTGCTCCACTACTTAAAGCGTAAAATAAGGGTGAAGAGCCATTGTCTAATGCAGCCTTTTTCAAAGAGTGTTTCTGACAGGGATTGTTCTAGGAATCAGGCAGGAGAGAAGGGAGTGTGAGAGGTGAAAGCCACTATCACCCACTTGTGTCACCTCCCCAATGAGCAGCAAGAGCCGTCTAATTGCTGCATCTGTTTTTTTTTTTCCTCCAAGCCTCCATTCTCTTAAACAAGATCCTTACACTGATGCCACATGTTCCTGTGGAATCTATCAAACAAAACAAAACAAAAAAACACCCCAACCTGGCTGACATTTTAAAAAATTGGCATAAAAAGAACCGTTAGGAAAACATACGTAACAATTAAATGCATACACAAAAATATATGAACTTTTCCCTTTTTCAAGGTTTTACACACTGTATGGACATATTTACAAATATAATTAGATAAAACAATACGCATGGGTACGTAAACACATATATGTGACTTTTCTGTGTGAGGATGCATGCATGATTGTACATGGATTTTTACACTTGAAGACACAAATGTATAGATTTGGAAACCTTACATTTGTTTCCTTAGGAGAAAGCCATTTGAATGTGTTATCCATCTTTATGGTTTTAAAAAAAAAGTGATAGTAAATATCATTGATCCAGGTTATGAAACTCAAATGCTTAAATATTTTGCACCCGTAGATAAACTGATTGAAGAGCCAAGACTTGTCTTAAAAAAATTCTCAGCTTATACACTCATTCATTCACACACACACACACAATGCATTTAGCATCCCCCCCAATCCCTGCAAAGTTATAGTTCTCAGGCTTTTCAATTTTTATGTTTTACATTCCTATATTTAACAGATTGATATTTTCCTGTTTGTTCTCTTTAAGATTTCTTTTCTACATGCAGGGTGTATTCATGTGCTATCCTAATGAGGAAATGACGAGTTTTTATCAACCTTATTAAACATACACCCAGAAGATATCCATTTTAATAAGGGGCCAATTACTAAGTGTGTCTTCAGTTAGAAAGAACTTAGCTTTTACCTTGTTCTTTGGCTCTCCATGTCTCTAATTAATTGAATCTTGAAATCGTTGGACTTTCAGCTTAAGAGAAGACTGAAGAAGGGAACTTAACAACAGTGCCTATTCCTTTATGTCTAGAACGGGCTGAAAAAAAAAAAAACACCTGTAATGCTAAAAGACTCGGGCTTTTGTCTGTTTCTAATATTACTTTTCTGCCTAATTGCCATCACTGCCACGTACATTAGGCCCTTTTTCAGCAGGGTTAAAACAGGGCCAGTGATGAATGGAAAACTGATTGTACTGCTGTCAAACTTGAATGTGAGGCTTATTCTAGAGATAGAAGTATGAGGAAAAGGACAGAGAATTGCACTTCATTAAAGCTCTACCAAGCTGATTGGAGTGGAGGAGGTAATTGAGATTTAAAGTGGCATTCCCATCACACTGTCCCTTTTTCAACTTAACAACTGTCATTCAAGCCACATAGGGCAACAATTGGCCAGATTTCCCAGCTCTTCTGAGTAATAAAACAGACACTCACCTTCTGGCTATTCGTTTTACTTACTTTGTTCTAATTTCCAATTCATGTGTCATTAGTGAACGAAGATTGACAAGAAATAGCTTTGACCTCACAGATTTGACCTTCAACCCCAAAGACCCAACTCTAGTCTGAACATAGGTTGGAATATGCTAAGAAACACCTTTCCTTTGCACGAGAATGAATGGCAGTTTTTTCATCATTGTACCACCCCCTGCTTGCCACTACATTTAGACTATGAGACATGTCAACTGCCTGTCACAATTACAATAGACACAGCAAACCAGAATTTTCCCCAAATCCAAGGGGGAACTTCCTGAACAAAGAGTAAATTTTATTGCACAGATTTTGGAGACCTCCAATTTGTAGAGCCATAATGAATGCGTCCCACAGACAAATAGGTAGTTGTTAATTATCCCAGCAATTTCTTTTTTTAATGTGCTAACAACACAGCACGCTAAGCCTTCATATCCTACACTGTTACCTGATGATCTCATCACATTTGAAATGATGGTAGTCTGGGAAGAAGGCATTATTATAGCAAGTATGCATGACAATAAGTTACATGATTACAACCCCAATTTTCATGATTTATTAAAAAGAAAGTGTGATATTTTGGAAATAGATGGGTTTAACTACACCTTTACGAACCAACTGAAGTATTAATAGTTTACCTTCAGTATCATTTTAAGATAAACATAATCTTTGTATTTTCCTTAACTAATTACCCTAAATCTTATATATACCAATTTTGTGTCATCAAAGCATGCTGTGGATAAAAATTGCTGAAGGACAAGACCTGTGACCTGAGTAAGAACCCTCAATGAATTTAAAAGTAATTTATACCTTACATAACATATAGTTTTGAATAGAAATTGGATCCCGGTAATCTATTATGGATAGGAAATTGTTATGCTTTCTTATATTAAGTAACAAATATTTGGATGATTCTAGTGTTACGCCCCCTCCAAAAAAACAAAAACAGAATAGTGAAATATGCCACTTTATTGTGTCAAGTGTTTAAGAACTTGACTCCATTTCCTTCACGATAAAATATTTTGAAAACACTGGTAGGTTACTGCTTTGACTTTATTTTAATGAATTGTGAAGTCGTTTTCATTTTACCAGCAATGTTCATTATTCTACGGAATTTTTTTTTTCAATCATGGGTATATGACTATACTGACTTCACTTTAATGGATGTTACAATCATTTGGTTTTCCCTTGCAACATTATTCTGTTATAACATGAATTTGCATAACTCATTGTGCTTCACTGTGTTTTCTAAATTTCTGGCTTGTGTTATTGAAAGAGGAGTGTACAATATATTTTCTTACAGGAGGAGGCATTAACTTTCATGAGAAATCACAATTGTTATCACATCATCCCTAAGTACTCTCAAAGCTACTACCTTCAGAACATTTAAATAAAACTCAAAGAACTGATTTCTTTTGAAGAAGGTGATTAGCATATAAACACAAAAGCATCATTCCAGAATAGGACACACTTCCAGAGTATGACACAGTAAGAGTTTACTAATAATTATAAAAATCCAGGGAGTCTACTATGGATGCAGCATTCTTTATTAGATCTGTGTCACAATTACGTGCAAAACATATTTGACATTGCTTTGCCCTGATGCACGAACCTCTGTTACATAGTGATCTTCTTCAAGCCAAACAGTAAAGAAAGCTCTTTGTATTTGGAATTTTGCTTGCTAGTGAGTAAATTTACATGCTTTTATAGGACAGAGGAGGTCAGAAATTATGGTTTTATCTCAACAGCACATTAGTGATCATCAAAAGAAATCTCTAACTGTTGGTAGCTTCCATAGGGATGTCTTTTCTTTTATCCTACACCTGTGACAATTACCCTGTGTTAGTGAAGCTAGCAAGAGTCAGTCCACAGGTCAAGGGTCAGGGCACTGTCAAAAGGAAGTTATTCTTCAATGCACTAAATCTCTTATCGTTTTCATCTAATGTGATATTCACCTGTCAGTCAGAAAATGTGTTCTAAGTGCTGCACTGTCTGCCTCAAAGAGAGTACATTTTATTTTTTTCCTTATAATTATCATTGTTTAATCTTCAAAAATTTATCTTCAAAATAAACACACTGAACTGATAAACCATTTCAAAGAGCTAGGATTTTTATACCAAAATCACCATATGGAGCAATATTAAAAATGGGTTTCAGGTATCAGTGTTTGATTGATTTAATAGTCATATGTTACCAACTTACCAACTGAGTAAAAAAAAAAAAAAGAGTTAACTGAATGAATAATGAAGTGAGTAACGGTGGAGAAATAATGAATGGAAGAATAGGTTGGCAACTTTATGTGTGCCTGAGTATGCGTCTACATGTGGGCAGGCCCACCCCAGATATTATGGACTAGCACAACATCCTGCTAGCAAGTATGTTTCTAGGATATAATAAAACATCCTCTGAAAAATATTTTCATAATGGACTTCAGTTAAGTATACACAGTTGGATCTGCTTATGCTATACTTGGATATAATGAAATTCCATTTAGAATAGTGAAAGGCTCAGTTATCCTAATGTAGTACAGTATGCAAATTGTAATTCCCCTCATCATGAGATTTAACTCAAAAGGAAAATCTTGTCTCAAAGAGTCTTCTTTAAAACTAAGCAAAATAGAACTAGATATCTCAAAACTTTAAAAGAGCAGGTTAAAAGTGACTAAGTTGGACTGTTTAGAGTCGACCTTCTCTCTCATTGCGAGGAGACTAAATGGCAAAGAAGTTTCATGCTATTGTCTCCAGAGAAATGTAAAGTAAATCTCTAGCATTTTCATATCCCTTTTTCCTTCTGACAACAAGGAAAAAACAGAGTGGGATGAAAAGTTTTAGAACGGAATTTAAGGAACCATATGCTTTGGTCTCAAGTCTGTTGAATAGCACGAGTCTTCATTTCCCCAGCTGTCAAATGGGAGAGGTCATTATTCCGAACTCTGGATGGATTTTTAACGACTTAACAGCATCTTTTTCCATCCTCAGCTAGAGATAGAAACCCATCCTCTGTGCTCCTTGAAAAGAGTTTTATCTTAGTTTTTAATAAAAACATATGCATTCCACTCACATGCTCTTGATCTTTTTGAGGGCAGGGACAGTGTCTTCTTCATTTTTTTTACCCAAGTACTTAGCAAAGTGCCTGTTGATAAATGAATGAAGGAGTGATTCTAAGGGTGACTTATCTATCCTGTTTTATGCCAATTTTTTCATAACTAATTATTAATAGACCTCGTTTACTTTCAAAAGTATGCCACTTTGGATGCCAAATTATATGGTTTTCACCATTTCCTTACTGAAAGTAGAAACTACTTATATCACCAATTTACTTGAAATCAATTAATGTCACTGAAATTCCTCTTTTCTTTACAAAATAACTCCAAACTCATCTACCGTTCTTTATCTTCTGTTTGTTTTAAAGTTTGGAGATTATCTCAGTGAACAACTGAAGCATAGATTTGGACTTCTACATTTCCTGGCATCCAATATGTCTCTCTGCTCCGGAGACAACCCAGGAGTTCCTTATAAATTTAAGGTAATAGGATTCTAATATATTCCTATCCTTTGATGGTTTCTCCAGATTGCACCTAGAGAACTCGCGTTTTGATAATTATTATTTTATTAATAAGTAACTAACCCTCTGTCTTATTTGTTATGGTTGTACATACAAACTAATATTAACAGTTTTTGAAAAAATAACTCTTACTAGAAAGCAAAAATAAACAATATATTCTAATAGCTCTTGCATGGGAAACACTAATTCTGTAGACAGGGCACACTTGAGAGGTCAAGAATGGGTATGTTCTGTCTTTATGCTAATAACTGTTATAATAAATGACACCTTAAAATATAAAGCACGCAGTTCAAAAGTTGCTATACTTGGTTCCTCTGTCTGTATATAGCTATGTATTAGCAACGTGACAATTTGTGACACCAGAGTGAGAAATGATTTTCCTAAGACACCATTCCCAAATTCAACCATCTTTTTGCCCAGCCTTGACACATTTTTCAATCCACTCACTCATTCAAACATTCTACGTGCTAATACATCAAAGACTCTGATAGAGGTTTTGCTGTGAAAACAAACAAAAACAGGGTTAAATATGTGATTTTGCAAAATAAAACTTTTAGCTTATAAAGAAAATAACATTTCAACATTTTACATTTCCAGTGGAAATATGGGCATTTACTGTAGGCTCTTTAAGAACTTATACTATTGTTGATAGTTCCGTGTATTCAAGGTGTGACTTAGTTTTTGGCTTTTGAGGCAAATGTTCTCAAATATCATCAGATAAAATGAACTGATTAGACACAGAATAGCCCAACTACCTTCCATTTTATTTTAGTTCTGTTGCTTAATCTTTATATTATACCTAAGTAAAAACAGAGGAATATGTCAGAGGAAACTTACAGGTCAGTCATGGCAATCACTTCTGACCAGCTACCAGCTGTCTCACCAAACCATGAAAATTGCTCTTAATAACCTTCTCACTGGCAAAATGGAAAGGGAAAAATGAGAGTGACCCTATAAATGTTCAATAATTTATAAATCTTTAAAATAATTACATCTTTAACCTTGTTTCAGCTCAAAAATGATACTGGTTAAGAGTGAGCAAAAAATAGATAAGTAAAAATAGTATTGATGTCACCTCCTAGAGTTCTCAAGATTTCATAAGTTCCTGTAGCATCTTTCTGTGATCACTTGTCATCAAAACTGAATTCAGCTGTTTCCAAAAAGTTATTGTTGTTATTAGAAAACTAATAACACCAAAGAAAGAGAAAAGGAAAAGATGGTGTCTGTTCTGCACCTTAGTTATGTACATTCAAGGAAAGAAAAATTGGAATCTTTTCAAAACAATAGCTGAATGATTTGTGTGAAAGGAAAATGTATTTTTTAAATGACCTATAAAGAATGTTCTCCCTCTCCATATTAAATACACAATAAACCCTCTTCCTTCAATGTGAAAAACCACTAAAATCTGCCCAAAATAGCCTTAATTAAATACAAGGAGATCAGCCTCAAAATCGATTCTGCTGAGCATGAAAGTCACAAAAGTACTTGATGGCTTTAGCTTGAATCTTCTTGAAAGAATTCATTGAAAAAATATTCAAGTAGAGGAAATAAATGTTTGAAATGGAGTCTGGTGTCATCTCTCATCTCAATTTGCTTTCTCTAAGTTTTTTGATTCAGATTCTCTGGATCCTTTTACTATAATAAATTGCTTCATAGTATTTGTTGTATTTGACCTAATGTAATCCTTGTATGATTGCAGTAAAATTTTGTGTGAATTTTACTGTCTTTTCAGGCTAAAACCTTGGGAAAGGGGCTATCTAGCAAAGGTAAGTTTGAAATAGATGTGTATATGGACTGTTTTGGAGGTTATTTTTCTTTATAGCCCATTTAACTTTAGTTTGGCTCAGTGCATTTTTTCAGTTATTTAATTAGTAATTTAAGTAAAGTGTTTGGTAAATCATTGTGAAGTGCAGGTTCATTATGGAGAGCTGATGTGCAGTAAGCATGATGTTTAACAATTTTAACACCAAAAATGTTAATCCTGCACAAACTAATTGTAATAATTAATAGGGGTTTCTGTATAGATAGATGCATAGAGTATCTTAGTAAATCTTTGAATCACAAATCTTTTGGCTGAAATGGAAGATTCCATTAAATACTTTGAAGAAACTTGTGGGGAGGGAAATAAAATTGCAGAAAACTGCCAAGCACTAAAACTTAAAAGAAGGGCGACATGTTTATTCAGATATCTGATGTTCTTTTGCACAGAATATTTAAATTCAGAGTTGTTGGGAGTGGGGTGGGGTGAAGCACACTTATTTTCTTCAATTTCTCAGTTGCAGTGATTTCGAATTTAGGACTTTGTTGTTGGTTTGAACAATTTCCTTAGTTTTTTTTTTCCATGTGTTTGGCTTAGTAATTTTAATTCTTTTCATACTAAAATTTTATGGTGGTTGGGGAAGGGAGTTAGCATCACTATCCTGACAATTGTTGCCAGGAATTTGCTTTGTTCACTGCTAGTATATTAGTAATCCTAGATCTCAGAATTACAACAGTAATAAAATAAACAACGGTCATTTTTTTCCTAATTTACTCTATGTGTAAATGTGGAATTTCTGTCTCCCAGGAGGATATATGACTTCACTTTGGTGCCAATGGAACAAAAATTCTACCTGTGCTACATGGGAGAGTTTGGAATGCACTTAATAACTGGTTTTTAACCCCTTGGTTTCAAGGTGGAAAGAAATCGATCATGAATTTCTAATAAATTTCAATCTCTTAAACCAGTAGATACTTAATATTTGTTTTGATTTGATTAATGCCCATTTGAATTTCATGCATTCTATTAACTAAAAAAGTTTAGGATCCCAATCCATTGTCATCTAATTGTCCTTGGACTTTTCCAAGGTACGCTGTGGGATTTTGTGCAAAATTACAAGCTACCATGCAATTTTCTTATAAACTGTACAAGGAGGAAGAATTATTTTCTACCTTCTTTACATATTGTGCATTGTTGTGGTCCAGAAATGCCAAAACTTTTTAAAGACAGTTCAACCTTGCGTCCTGGGCTTAACTATACAGCCTTGAACTTCGTGACGTATCAGTTTTGCCATATCCGCAGGAGAGCCGTTCTATGGAAACAGCTCAGAGTTGCAGATATCACATGTGAATAATATGGTAACTTTAAGAAATGTCTGTATTGTATTTAAAGATTGTTTGCCATAAATCCGAAGTTTGAACCTATATATTTCAATTTGGTATGCTAAAAAAGTGCTGAATTAATATAAATTTTTTGTTACAATATTATAATCTCAGTTCAAAATTTAACTGAAAATATAAGTGATTTCTATAGAATAAATTGAACTGCAAAGGTAAAAAAAAGATTCTTAGTTGTGAAAACTCTCTAATTTAATATGGCTTCAGAATCTACATTGTTTTTTAATGAAATTATTTATTTTGAGATAATTATATATTCATAGGCAGTTGTAAGAAATAATATAGGGAGCCTCGGTGTACCATTTCCCCAGTTTTCCCCAGTGGTAACATTTTGCAAATACAGTGCAGTGTCACAGCCAAGATGTTGCCATTGATACCGTCAAGATTCGGGGCATTTCCGTCACACCCGCATCACCCATGCTGCCTGTTATAACCACTCTGCTTCCTCCCAATTCTATCCTCTTCTTATACTTTCAACCACTAATCTGTTCTCTATTTCTGTCATTTTGTCATTTTGATAACATTATATAAATGGAATCATAAGATATGTAACTTTTGAGGACCTTTTTTTCATTCAGCAAAATTATCTGGAGATTCATCCAGGTCGTGGCATGTTATTAATATCTCCTTCCTTTTTATCACCAAGCGGTGTCGCATGGTATAGAAGTTCCACTGTTTGTTTAATCAGTCACCTGCTTGAAGGATAGTGTTGGTAGTTTCCAATTTAGGGAGGTTATAAATACAGCTGCTTGTTAACATTTGATCTTGTCACTCCTTTATATTTTAGTCATTCTGAGAGGTATGTAGTGATATTTCGTGTTTTTTTAATTAACAAATTTTATTTCTTAGAGGAGTGTTAGATTCACAGCAAAATTCATCAGAAAGTACAGACAGTTCCCAAACACCCCCCATGCCCCCACACACATAACCTCCTCCACCGTTGACATTCCCCACCACAGTGGAGCATTTGTTACAGTCAGTGGACCTACACTGACATATCATTGTCACATAAAATCCATAGTTTACGTTAGGGTTCACTCTGGTTGTACAAAGGTGTAATGAGACATTTTTACTATTGGAGCATCCTACAAAATAGTTTCACTGCCCTAAAAATCCTTTATGTTCTATCTATTCATCCTACCACCCCATAACCCCTGGCAATCACTCATCTTTTCACTGTCTCCATACTTTTGCCTTTTCCAGAACGTCTTATAGTTGAAATCATACAGAATGTAAGGCTTTCACATTGGTGTCTTTCACTTAGTAACATGCATTTACATTTCCTCTGTGTCTTTTGATAGCTTGATAACTCATTTCTCTTTAGTGCTGAGTAATATTCCACTATCTGGATGTATCACAATCTGTCTATCCATTCACCTACTGAGAGACGTGGTTGCTTCCAAATTTTGGCAATTATTAATAAAGCTGCTACACACATCTGTGTGTAGGTTTTTGTGTGGATGTAAACTTCATTCATTCGGGTAAATGTCAAGGAGCACAACTGCTGGATCATATGGTAAGAGTATGTTTAGTTTTGTGAGAAACAGCCAGTCTTCCAAAGTGGCTGTACCATTTGCACTCCTATCAGCAATGAAGAGCAATGTATCTCTTGTTGCTCTACATCCTCGCCAACATTTGGTAACGTCATTGTTTTGAATTTCAGCCATTTTTATAGATATGTAATGGCATCTCACTGTTGTTTTAATTTGCAATATCCTCATGATGTATGTTGAACATCTTCTCATATGCTATCTGTATATCTTATTTGGTGAGAGTTTGTTCAGGTATTTTGCCTGTTTTTTAATTGGGTTGTTCATTTTCTTATGGTTGAGTTTTACGAGTTCTTTGTATGCTTTGGATAGCACTCTTTTATCAGATGTATATTTTGCAAATATTTTTTCCCATTTTGTGGCTTGTCTTCTTACTCTTTTGTCATTATGGTTTTAATTTGCAATTCCCTAATAGTCAACAATGTTGAACATCTCTTTTTATCTTTATTTACCATATGCATATCCTTTTCAATGAAATGTCTTTCCATATCTTTTAACTATTTTCTCATTGTGTTTTTTATTTTGTTTCATTTTGTTTACTGTTGAGTTATAAGAGTTCTTACTAGATAGCAAAGAAATACCTGGTTTACAGATATTTTCTCACAATCTATACCTTGACTTTTCATCTTCTTAACAGGATCTTTCATGGCTAAAGTTTCTAATTTTAATGAAGTGAAATTTATCAATTTTTAGTTTTATATATTTTGCTTTAGGTTTTAAGCCTAAGAACTCTACCTAACCTTACATCCTGAAAACTTTCTTCTATGTTTTTTTTAAACATTTTATAGTTTTACATTCTACACTTAAATCCATGATCCAATTTGAGTTAATTTTTGCATAAAGCATGAGTCATAGGTCAAGGTTCATTTTGTTGTCTATGGATGTATAATTTTCTTAGCACTGTTTATTGAAAAAGCTATCTTTTCTCCATTGAATTTTCTTTTCATTTTCAAAAATTGGTGGGTATATTTATGTGGGTCTATTTTTGGGTTTTCTATTTTGTCTCATTTATCTGTATCTATTCCTCCATCAATACCACAATCTTGATTATTATAGGTATGTAATAAGCCTTGTAAATGGGCAAACTGATTCCTATCTCTTTATTCTTCTTTTCAAAATTGCTTTAGCTATCCTAGTTTCTTTCACTTCCCACATAAATTTAAAATAGCCTTGTATATCTACAAAAATTTTGCGGAGATATTGATAGGAATTGGATTAAACCTGCATATCAATCTGAGGAGAATTGACATCTTTACTATTTTGAGTTTTCCAATACACAAACACAGTATGTCTCTCCATTTATTTAGATCTCCTTTGATTTCTTTCATTGCTGTTATGCAGTTTTCAGCACACAAATTTTGTAACTGTTTTGTTAGATTTAATTATTTCATTTTCCAAGTGATTATAAATGGTATTGTATTTTTTTCTTTCTTTTTTGGGGGGGATGGAGGAGAGGGGTCTCACTCTGTTGTCCAGGTTGGAATGCAATGGTGCAGTCATAGCTCACTGCAGCCTTGAACTCCTGGACTCAAGCAATCCTCCTGCTTTAGGCTACCAAGTAGCTGGGATTACAGGTGAGCCTACCATGCCTGGATAATTTTTTCTTATTTTTTCAAAGATGGGTCTCACTCTGCTGTCCAGGCTAGTCTTGAACTCCTGGCCTCAAGCAGTCCTCCTGCCTCAGACTCCTGAGTCACCGGGATTTCAGATGTGAACCACTGTGTCCAGCTGGTATTGTATTTTTAATTTTGTTGTCCATATATTCATTAGTAGCATTTAGAAATACAATTGCTTTTTGGATATTTATCTTAGATTCTGTAACCTTGCTGAACTTAAGCATCAGGTCTAAGAGGTGATTTTGGTATTAATAGATTCCTTGGAATTTTCTATGTAGACAATCATGTCATCTGCAAATAGGGATAGTCTTATTCCTTTCTAATTCGTACATTTTTAAATTTATTTGCTTGCCTTATTATACTTCTAGAGCTTCTAGCACTATGTTAAATAAGAGTGGTGACAGAAGATGACTGTCAGCACATGACTGTATTTTATTAAGGAGTTTTGCACTTATATTCATGAGGAATATTGATATCTAGTTTTCTATTTTTGAACTGTCTTTGTCATTTTTTTGTATCAGGGAATACTGGCTTCATAAAAATGAATTGAAAAGTATTCCCTTCTCCCAACCAAGTACTAAGCATGCCTGACCCTGCTTAGCTTCTGAAATCCGATGAGATTGGGCACATTCAGTGGGGAGGAGGGGATGGGTATATCTACACCTAACGGATGCAGTGCGCACGGTCTGGGGTATGGACATGCTTGAAGCTCTGACTCGGGGTGGGGCAAAGGCAGTATATGTAACTTAAACGTCGCACCCCTGTAATGTGCTGAAATTAAAAAAAGAAAAGAAAAGTATTCCCTTCTCTTTTATTTTCTGGAAGACCTTGTATAGTGTTAGTATTAACTAAAAGTTCTTTACACATTTGAAAGAATTATCCAGTGAAACCATATTGGCCTAAATATTCTTTATCAATTATACATTTGATTTCCTTAGTGGTTATAGGGATATTCACATTTTCAATTTCATATTTGATAAGTTGTGGTAGTTTATATTTTTTTAAGAATTGGGCCATTTCATCTAAGCTGTGACGTTTATATGTGTAGAGTTTTTGCAGTATTCCCTGATTATTTGTTTAACATCCACAGGATCTGTAGTGATATCCCTGTCTCATTCCTGATATGGTAATTTGTGTTGTCTCCTTTTTTTTCCTTATAAGTCTTACTAGAATTTTCAATTTTATTAATCTTCTCAAAGAACCAGCTCTTTATTTCATGGATGCTTCTCTACTGTTTTTCTTTCAAATTCATTGATTTCTGCTCTGTATTATTTCCTTCCTTCCTTCCTTCCTCCTTCCAGTTGTTTTGGGTTTATTTTGCCTCCACTGATACATCCCCGGCCGGAAAGTTGAAGTGCTTCATTATTGACACCACAGGGTGGGGGGAAGAGGAAGGAAAGACTTATCTGGGAGGGGACTGGTCTGGTGTCTCATTGCAGCAAGGTAGGCCCCCCAAGTGATCTCTACTGACATCATAGGACAGGGGTAAACATCTTTTCATATGCTATTTGGTGAGAGTTTGTTCAAGTATTTTGCCCACTTTTTAACTGGGTCATTCATTTTCTTATGGTTGAGTTTTAAGAGTTCTTTGACAGCAGTCTTTTATCAAATGTGTATTTTGCAACATACATCTGGGGGGAGATGGAGAGAGGGTTCGTTACTGCTTGGGGGGAGGAAGGGAATAAAATTCTTAGCTCTCTACCCAACCTTCTCTGTTACCACTCCAGTGAGGGATTTGAGAAGCCTCATTGCAGCCTGGAGAGAGTGGCAGTCTAGGCTCCTAGCTCAGTCTTTGTTGGTGTAAGTTGCGTGGGGCCAGTTTTTTCTTCTATGTGTGGCTGAAGTAAAGCAGTTATTGTCTATATAATTTTCCGTATTGCTAGACTGTTCCTTTCCTGAGAGAAAATAGCATTTTATTAGAGCTTTCTGTGTCTGTACCCATTGGCATTTCCAGTTTACCAATTTCACCAGCAACAAATATGAGATAAACGAAACAAAAATAAAATGTAGAAAACTGGCTCTGAGTCCCGAAGTCTCTAGTCAGCATGCTTTTTTCTCTTTAATTTTCAGGCATCTTATTATTTATTTATTTATTATTATTTATTTGTTTATTTTGGTATATAATGTCCAGGGTTTTTAGTTTTACTTAGGGAAAATTCTGTCTGTTCTATCTTCCCGAAAGTGAAAGTCAATCTACAGCATTATTTTTATAATTTATAATGAAGTCTATATGTTATATTTGTGATGGGCTATTTTGTGTACAATAGAAATGTTTTCTCAATGGAAAATTTAGACTAGTTTACCTTGGGAGTAATTGTATAAGCAAAGATAAATCCATGTTGATAAAACTACCTTAATGTCATTTTCATGGTCCTTCTGAAAGTTAAAAAATGCACCAATACACAGCTCCAGATCTGAACTGTTTAAAAGCAATGAAATATCTTGAATTGCTGGCTCCCGGAGTTTAGGGAAAATAATAAAATTCTCTAAAGAATTTTAGGAAGTGGAATAGAATTGCCAACATTTTTTGCATTTTACCTCAAGAAACATTTACCACTATTTAGTGAGATTGGGTTTATTTCATTAAGAAAACTACAATTCTTCTATTGTCAAGTGTTATCAAGAACTGTTTACATTGGCTGAACTGACTGAACAAGAGTTTCTATGTGCTCTTTCCAGTTGGTGGAGTTCTGCCAAATACCTGCAGTAATATCTTAATGAGCTCAGCTGCATAGACCTAAAAGATCTCTAAATGAAAAAAAGTAACTATTTTGCATTTGAATTATATAAACTCTTGTCAGATTTAGCAAAAAAAAAAATACAATATATCAGTTAAATTTGAATTTCAGATAAATAGCCAATAATTGTTAGTGTAAGTATGTTCCATGCAATATTTGGGATATCACAGTATGTCTCATGCAGTGTTTGAGATATATTTGTGAGGAAACAATTATTGTCATTTATCTGAAATTTAAATTTAACTGGGTGTCCTATATTTCATCTAACAATCATATATTTTTAAAATGTCAAACGAAAAATATAGCTCAGTATACAACTGCTAGATTTATATATACATTATTGGAATGTTTTAAAAGATGTCAAATAAAATGTCATTTTTAAAGAAATTTCTCTTAATCATGAAAATTAACACAAAAGCAATGAATTATGATCCAAAAATAGTAAAGCAGAATGAAAGTAATTAATTGGTTTGGAAGTGTAAAATAAATGAATATATTTTATATTTTACCCTTTCTGTGTATGAGAGAGCACGAGAAGGAGAGCGCGAGTATGGGGGAGAAAGAGATTGAATTGATTGAAAGGGTGGTGGAAAATGGTGAGGATTCAAAAAAGTCTGGTTTTATGTGGGAAAATAGACTGTACTAGTACACTTGCTAAGAAAAAAAACATGCCTTTGAGTCCCCAAGCAGGGAAATACTGGAAGAAAAGGAAGAATAGATGAGGAGCCACGCTGTATTCCAAGCAATGTAGGGTTGGAGGGGTGATTACAATTTAGGGGCCAGCTATCAGCACTATGTTTTTAATCCATAACCTACTCATATGGAAATATTTTTAAGCATTATGTGTTCTAACATACAAGAAAGTATTACTGTCATTAATAACTATCTTTGACATAGCAATTTTTATATACTAAACTACACATTAAGGAAATTTTGTATCTGAAATTTTGTATCTGAAACAAGGAAAAATAAATCAAGGGTTAGTTAAAAATTTTGCTGGATTAAAATGCCTTCTTATGTTCGACCTGAGTTATTTTATTTTGCTTACAGATTCTCCTTTTAACACAGGGCCCAGCACATGTCCCTAGACTAAAGTAGTATCCTCCTACCTAGTAACCTAAATTCAGTTTCATCAACACTTAGCTACAGGATCCTTTTGTAGTTCATAAGCATGATGATTGGGTATTCACACACATGTGTGAGATGCACCTCCCTCAAATCTTGTTAAAACATTGGCATGTTACCATCTGACATGAAAAAACGAACAAAAAAACACTTAGCTACAATCTATATGCCAATGATAAAGTTTTCTTAAGTAATCCTCTTCCCATTGCCAACCAAATCAAGACCAAATTGCTGCCCAGTCTTTCCAAGGGCACTTTAAGATGATCCCAACCTACCTTCCAGCCTTAGATCCAGCTATTTCCTCACTGGTAACTCATGAGGCAATGCAACTGAAATTACTCACAATCTTCTGAAACCCTTTACTTTCCTACCTCTCTATTTTTGCTCTTAACATACCCATTACTTGCATCTTCCTCCTCAGATCCCAGATCCTCCCCAGATTTCTTCTTACAGAAATTTTCACTTTCTTTCAATGGCATAACTTGAATTTCTTCTTACTACATGGATTATTTCCTGATCAGTACCCAGTTGTTCTCTCCCTACATTGATTTCTCAACTCTGTTCCTTAATGTTGTTTAACATATTTGCATTGATTCATCACTGCTTGGTTTTTTGGTTCCCCCCAACACACCATTATAATTTTTCAAAACTATGGTCTATGATTTGCTCCTCCATCTTTGGGGCCCCTGCTATAATTTTAATAGTACCTTGGACTCTGGACTCTGTAAATATTCAGTAAAGATTTGTTTAATTATATTAATGAAAGCCCAAAACTTTGTGCTTTCCAATTAATGACTTAGATTTTGGGTGATAACTCTATTTTCACATTCATATGTTGTCAGCCTTATCATTCACCAAAATGAAGTAAATGGACCACTGGAACATGACTTCAGTGATTAGGGTCAACTGATTTTATTAATGAATACTCAAAATGGCCAATTATAAAAAAGAGACTAAAAGTGGTTTGATAATTTTAAGTGTCATAAGTCTAGCTGAATACTTATGAAACAATAAACTTCGCAGAAAGACTAAGTAGGATTTAAAGGACCCAACATTCTGTATGACTTCTTGAAGTGAAGAAGAAATAATTGCAGCTTACTTTATAGCTTTTTTTTCTGATTTAGTTGAATCCAGCATAGCTGAGAAATAAAGTCTCAATTGGGGAGAAATTTTGAAGGTTTTTATCTTTGCTACTGGAAAGAAAGGAGACGTATTTCTTTAAAATGAAAACTTAGCTATGGAAGAAAACAACAAAAATTGCAAAAGGCAGGGAAATTACAGAATCTACAATTTTTGGTGTTCATGATTTTCCACTATCCCAAGTCAATAACCCTGAAATTAGATGACAATAAGAGGTGCTTTCTCCGACAAGTACTTCAGCTCTTATTAGATTTCCAATAGTCATTTAGATTTGGCATGGCCCAAAAATGCCTCAAAATGTTATAACTTCTCTTATTTCCAAAGTCATATAGATGTTTTAAAACCATTTCTGATATAATAAACTCATTAAATGGTAGGTGATATCTATAACTCTTCAGACAGACCCTAGTCTTTACATTTTTTTAAAGACAAAGATGTTCAATGTGCATTGATTAAAAACAAAGCTGATTATTAGTATGGTAAGGAAAGACAATCTCTATAATTCAGAAGAATCATCCTGCTTCTCAGAGAAACTATTCTCATAGAATCTCAAAATGCCCTTCTCACCTGGACCTCTTACAAGCCCTATCCTTCCTTCACAGTTAAGTTGAACTCCCATATTCTTCAAAAAGCCTTTTCTCACCTTTTCAGTCCTTGGTGATACCCCCTAACTTGAACACCTGCTTTATGATACCTGTCACTTAGCATGTGGTACATGATGGATTTAATTATTTTTATGTTGGCCTGATATTTCTAATCATAACACGAGGCCCTTAAAATCAGGGACTTCAAGCACATTGCTCCAGGCATAACAGGTCACTGTTAATATATCAAGATATGTATGTGGTTTTAATATAGAGAACAATGCCTCACTGTTTCAAACAAGAGAAGAAGGTAAGCAATCTTAGATTTCTGTTGAGTGAATAAATAATTTTTCAAATCATGTAGATACTTATAAATTCCAAATATAAGTATAGGATAACCAAACTCAGATGTCAGTAACCTAACCTGTCATTTATCTAAGTACATTCCTTCAAACAGTAGACTCAGAAAGGTTTTCACTGAGTAGATATATTTGAGAAATACAACATACTATGCCACCCTTTCGATCATTTGCAATGCACATGTTCATATTAAAAGTCTTCAAAAATCCAAGTATGAAAACGTTTTACACCCAGCATTTAACCCATCATTTCCTAAATTTATTGAAACGTATAACCTTATTTCCATAGCTTACTATTACAGGTATTTGAAAGACACTTTGGGAAGCAAACCGAAATGCCCCATTGGAACAGCATTTAACACTTATCTTCAGTAGAAATGGGTGGTGGAGGGGAAAGTACTCAGTTGAAGACGTGGAGGCGCTTTTAACACAGGACCATATTGTCAGTCTCTTGGCATCTTCTAGACTTTCTAGTAGTACTTGACCTACAGAGTTAATTTCATAGCTATTTGTTAAATAACTATTGCATGAACTATTCTCATGCGTTTAATAATGATACATAAACAAAATGACTTTGGTCTGAGGGCTAATTATAAGTAAAAAGGGTAACCGTAGACCAGCATAAGTTGGAAAAGTTTTAAGCCATTTCATCACAATAAAATATAGTCAAGTTCCTGAATGTATTTTCCTAGCATCTAATATGTAAGGAAAAATAAAAACATCCATTCCATATTCAGTTATTCAGAATTTAGATATTTTTCTGCCAAGTCACATGGGATCTTTGTCTCCTGCCTAATTTTCTAAATATTTGTTGTTAGTCACACACTGTAAAGCACAGAATGTGAATACAATAGCTGTGAGGAGCCAAAGGCTGTTGTCCAGTGTAAACCAAGAAGCTCATGGTCTTGTTGGCTCTTGGCAGCCATCCTGGAATCCTGAGGGAAGCACCGTAAGAATGAAGTCAGCATGGGAAGTGAAGAAGAAAGATACAAAACAACAGAGAGAATTTTTGCTACAATAGAATCATGACTTCCTATTTTTAATTTTTATATTATATGAGGTAATGCATTTGCCACTTATAAAATAAAACATCATACTTGAGACAATATATGGTCCTAAGAATGGGGTCATATAAATAACAGATCCTGTGATATGGAAGGAACTGAGTACAATAATGATATCTATATCCCAGGCTGTGATGTGGGTCATCACTGTAATGTGCTAGTGCAATAGTTCCTGTAATGTTAACTAGCTCTAGCTAGGGACACAGATTATGTGCTCACTGAGGCTTTAGCTCTAGAATACTTAGTATGGAAATTCAGGATTTTGTAATATGTTGTATATCAGTGAGGGTCCCGGAAGGAAACAGATGGTACACTCAGCTGAAATTTTGAGAATTTAATGAAGAGACATTTTACATAGGTATGAACAGAATTAATGGAACCAACTTGGGATCTGAGTCATATAGGTGTTGGCAACAACGGGAAGCCATTAGCACCCTTGGGCCTGTAGGGTTGAGGGGAAGAAATAGTGTTATTGGAGTGCAGAGAAAGGAACACAAGCATTGTGGGAACTGCAGCAAACCCGACTCACAGGAGGGGTAGATGTACCCCCAATTCTCCCTTGTGCCATGCTCTAATCTCCTACAGGTTACTCCTCCTGGTCAAACCATACTGTTTATTTTTTCATTGATAAATAATGGAAGTACATATTTTTGAGGTCCATGTGAGAATTTAATGCATCCACATAATTTGCAAAGATCAAATTTGCATAATTGGGATATCCATCACCTTAAGTCTTTTTTGAATTATTCTCTTCTAGCTATTTTGAACTATACAATAGATTATTATAAACTATAGTCACCCTGCTGATCTATCAAATACTAGCTCTTATTTCTTCTATCAAAGCATGCATTTGTCACCCATCAAAAAGATCTGTCGATAAGAAAAAAAAACGGGGATGCCAAGTGGCTTGTTTGAAGACATTTTGGATGATATTGATCTAAGATTCCTATACAATAGGTTTTTTTTTATTATTTTTGTTTTCCCCTTAAATAAGATTCTAGGTCTGATTGTCAGGATAAACCCTTAATAAGTTCTTTAATTGTGCTTGTCTCACCTTATAATTAAAGACACGCTTGCCGCAATTCTGCTGGCCAGATGATCAGGCAGCAGGAATGACATTAGAATGTTAGATGGCATTGTGTGAAAGGCTGGGATTTAAAACAAAATTACCTTCAGGGCACCTTAGAACACAAGTTAAAAAGATGTTTACTCCCTAGAAAGTAGGGATGTGGAACAAAGAACACAGGCAGAGAGTGTCGATCTGTAGCAACCAGAGCAATGTGCTTCCATGTATGAAACATCATTCTGCCTTCCTCTTACCCACCTCCACCCAGGCTCAGAGACAAAACCTTAAACCACAAGCGATGACAGCAATCAAGAATGAAGATTAGACCCCATACTAAAAACATGGAAAAAAATGTCCACTCAGAACTTTTCAGCTAAATTTTCACCAAAAAAAGTGTCTAAGAAACAGAAAAGAAAAAGGAGTGATTGGTGGAAAGAGATGGTACAAGAGTAAAAGGACAAATAAAACAAGATATTGGAACAAATTAAGATGTGGTAATAGGAAAGAGTGTGAGATTACCATAGACAGATATTTGTGCTTTGTAAACTGTAAGGCACTAAATAAATGTGAGGTAATTTTTAAAAGAAAAGTATTATAAGTTGGTTTTCCTTCTAATGATTATTTTTAGTATATGTATGATAGCACATGTCTCATTGCTATTGCCGGTAGCTACATAAAACCAAATTTTAAAGAAGGTTAATATGACCTTAGAGAATTAAATCCAAACTTTCATAATATAAAGGGTGTCCAGAAAGCATGTGACTTTTTAATGTCCTCTGTACATCTAGGCATATGATTAAAAAACATATCTGTGAAAGCCTGAATACAAAATTTAAATTCCTGAATTTGAGAGTGACAAGGGACTCCTCAAAGAGATTGCCCGGTTTTTACCATTTACTGGGTACGTGACATTGGGACAAGGACTTGCCTTCTCTGGCCTCATTTTCCTTATCTGTAAGATAGAGATGATATTTGTATGTACTTATTAGGGATGTTACAAGGTTAAATGAGACACTTAGAACAGTACCTCACGCAGTTCTCAATAACCGATACTGATTATATTCCATGGAACATTCTCAGTATAAAAACTATCGCCTTTCAATTATCTGCTCAAATATGGAAAAACTGCATTGTTGATACTACTAAGAATATTTTATTTAACTCTTAAATATGTTTCCGTGCTAACAGTTATGCCTAAAATTTGAGAGTGACATTCTGAAACTCCATCACGAAACTGAAAATGAAACCACACTGGGAAATCTGGTGCAGCAGAATTTGACATTTCCCCCGACCTCTCATACCCCAAGCCATTTCCCTTTCAAACTCATGTAAAACTGAATCGGTTGCATGTGAAATTAGATTCTTCCTCTAAATATGGTTCTTTAAACTTCACTGGGGTGGAGAAATCATTTAAATGATTTGATTTGCCCTGCATTTCCCCTCTAGATTCAGCTGTTTTTAAAATCTATATTATACACTCGCAATAAGAACTTGAAAGCACGACGTCTATCTGATTTGCTGAAAGGAGATCACAGAATCATATGTCGATGCACAGAACTTCAACTCGATGAGCAGATATGCTCTTTTTAACAAAACCAAAACATGTTTTCAGCACAGTCCCTGACTTACAGAAGCCACAACTTTATTCCCTCTAGCGCTATTTCTACACCCTGTGGTAAGGTCTGTCTCACTGTGTCATAATTGTCTCTTTATTCCCTTGCCTATTGCAACAGACTACAGGTTCCATGACAGTTTTATTCATTCCTCATTCATGTTGCTAAATATTTCTAATATTTAACATTAGTAAATTCTCAATACATAAAAAAGATTGAATACATGACTGATTCATATATGCTTATATTGAAAGAGATGGGCTGTATTTGAGAATATAATTCATATTTCTGTTGTAAAAACTGCCAGAGGTTTTGGATTATCCACAGAAACCTAAGAAGAAAGGAGTTTTAAAATAATTTTACAAAATGAAACAAAGAAATTTCTTGCAGAATATTTTCCTGTGCATGGTACCAAGGGCTAATATCAAACATACGTAATTCTAATGCTCGCTGGAGGCTCATTGCTCCATCGCTGCCAACTGCCTGCCCTGCATCTCTTAAAATCAAATCCATCCATTTTGTAAGTTTCATTTTTTTCTATAGCTGAGATTACAATTTATCATTTAGAGGGAATCTGACACCCAGATAAAAGCAAGTATATAAAAAGGAATTGAAACTGATGCGGAAGGAAAAAAGTACAAATAGGCTGCCGTTCTGTTAGTTAAAATGACATGGTTGGGAGCCGAGGGGATAGCACCGGGAGAAAACTTTTTAGATCATTTTTAATCAAGTAATTTGTAATTGAAAGAATGTGAAAACCTGTCAAAAATAATCATATTTTCTAAGTTCATTGTTCCAAAATCCTTCTTCCTTCTGTGCTGTTCCCTCTCTCTACATATTTGTTAAGGTACTCATGCTTTTGTATGACATCAATTTTGTATTTGCTTTAAAGATAATAATATCCAAGAGTCTGCCTACTATGTGAAACATTTAACTACAAACCATTCAATCTTTGTATTACCCTCAAGTAATAATTACCAAGTACCTTAGTACATGGAGCGCCTATTGCTCTGCACAGGGCTGACGTGCTAAGCAAAGGAATATTTACACAGCAGTTGACAAACTGATTTACAGGTGGTTCCCACTACTGGATGCTGAATGTTTCTCATCTTGTTTCATGCATGTGATGAAATATAGCTCAAAGGAGTCAGCATACGCAGTTCTCATCCCCGTTCCATCATCAGCATCACTAACAAGTCACCCTCTCCGGGGCACAGTTTTCTCATCTGTAAAATAAAAGAACTTGCACTAGTTGCTTTTTAATGTGTCTTTTTTTGTGCTTATATAATTTTACCTTTTGAGATCTTATATTTGAAATAAGAAATGAAAAGGCTGTATCTATGTTCAATTCCCTAAAGAGTATTTTTGAATTTTATTAGTTGCAGTTATTTCTACAATTCTTACAGTAAATAAGGTAAAATAAAATAGCCTAAAAATATCAATAAGATGTCCAAATATGTTAAAATAAATCTCATTGGGTTGATCTTGTTATACCATTTGTGGAGAAAAAGTAATAGCACAGCTTTGTTTTTCCCCATACTTAAACCTGTCCTCCTCTCTTGAAGAGAAATGTTTCTTAACCCTGAGCAGTATACATGCTTGTATAACTTACTAGGTGACAAGGACGGTTCCCTTGCAATTTTGTACAAGCACATGTGCATTTTTAGCAGCAAAAAATTTTACTCCATGGCAATTCTAGGATCAAATGATGTGATTTTGGATATTTTAATGATAAAAAGGAAGAATGGATTAAAAGTCAGACACGTCTCCAATGATTAATAAACCATTAATGTTTGCTATTTTGCTAAAATTATACTCAACCCTGGAAAACTTTGTTTAAAAATTTCTAATTATTTTATTTTGTTGCCTGCAGGTTTCTAACATTACATCCACTAATGTATGCTCATATATTTGGAGAACATCATAAAATAAGGTTTTGTATCAGTCTTTAAGCTGGTCATTTGAAACTGAGATGATTATGACTCCCTGGCAATTTTTTTAGGAACACTCATACACTGCTGGTGGGACTGCAAACTAGTGCAACCTCTGTGGAAAGCAATATGGAGATACCTCAATGAGATACAAGTAGAACTACCATTTGATCCAGCAATCCCATTACTTGGCATCTACCCAAAAGAACAAAAGACATTTCATGAAAAAGACATCTGCACTCAAATGTTTATAGCGACACAATTCACAATTGCAAAGATGTGGAAACTGCCCAAGTGCCCATCGATGCATGAGTGGATTAATAAAATGTGATATACGTATACCATGGGGTACTATTCAGCTGTAAGAAACAATGGTGATACAGCACCTCTTATATTTTCCTGGATAGAGCTGGAACCCATTCTACTAAATGAAGTATCCCAAGAATGGAAAAATAAGCACCACATGTACTCACCAGCAAATTGGTTTCACTGATCAACACCTAAGTGCACATATAGGAATAACATTTTTCGGGCATCGGACAGATGGGAGAGGGGAGGAGGAGATGAGTATATACATACATAATGAGTACAATGTGCACCGTCTGGGGGATGGACATGTTTGAAGCTCTGACTCGGGGTGGGGGTGCCCAAGGACAACATAACCTAAACATTTATACCCCAATAATATGCATAATAAAAAAATGAAACCATAACAGTTTTAGAAATAAGAAAACTAAACATAATCACAAAAAACAAGGCAGTATATATGCTGAAAAAGTACAAATGCATTTAGTAGCTTAGAAAGGCATATAAGTATCAAATCATACAATAAGATGGAAAGTACATCGTAAAGAAAGAAGGAAGAAAGAAAGGGAAGAAGGGATATATGGAGGAAGGATGAAAGGGAGGGAAAGAGAGAGAGGAAGGAGCCATGTCTTGGGCACTGAAAAATATCAGTTATTGTTTTTCTATTAGTTTGAAGCATATGAAATTACTGATATCATTTTCATCTGTAAAAACCCCACAATTTTTATATGATTCAACCTAGTATATTAACAATTATTTTTCAGAATGTGTTTTTGTATCAGATTAGTGGTGAAAGAATAAAGTGCAAGGCAATCCCATCCGGAATAGACAATGCTGACAGGTCAGGCCTTCTCAAATGGCCAGTTCTGTCAGCTTCCATCTGCCTAACCACGTAGAGCATCTGCTCTACTAGAGACCAGAAGCCTACAAGTAGCTATTTTTTACAAGGTGTATAATTGTTTTCTGCAAAAGGAATGCCTTTGCTTCAGAAGCTTTGCTATCTGTGTTGTGATTTGTCTTTGGGGGCATATAAAATCTACATGCTGCCACTGATACACCTAATGCCATGGAGTTTGCCAGAACACGTAGACCAAGTGGCAAGGCTGCTTATACTGCAACTTAGACCTGGTGCAGAGCCCTTTACTGGGCCCCAGTCAAATTAGCAGCTTTTTATGTCACCAACTGGTAAATCACAATAGCATCCAAATGTGTAGACAATGATGTCTCCAAAACCCAATGGGCTCCCCAAGGATTGTTCTTCCTTTTCCCTGATAGGTGGTATAAGGCATAGTAATTTTTCCTTGCCTTTGAATAAATTCCAAATTGATGCCTACTGTTGATTGGGTTTCCCCAAGTTCAGTTGTATGTGGTTTATATAGTGTTTGAAGGGATTCTTTAGGATTTAGAGAAGGAAAAAGCTGATTAGTTCAGAGAAACTAAATAACACTTTTTGTGTACAAATGTATTTTATAACTTTTTATAAATAGCTATAAAAATGCTTAAATTCATAGTTAAGTACATATGTGTACATAATGTAGGCAACTACACACCTAATTATAAATTTATATATAAAATAAATTGTATAATTAATTACAGTTGTGCTTAAGGTAATTGTTAGATTATATAATTAACTTAGACACACGTTTTTATTTTTTATTTTCAAATTATTTCTCTTAATCTACAACTAATTGAGGATATGTAAGCAAATGGATACATAATATAATTAAATACAGTTTTTAAATTAACAATCAGAAAATATGTAAATTAGGAGATTTTTCAAGCTCGAAAAGAATTTATTAAAAAAGCATAAAGGCAAGCCACAAGTTCCTACTATAACAGGCAAAAAAGAAAAAAAGAAAAGAAAAGAAAGAAAAAGTAAAGCATGTATGGTGCATCCTGAGAATAACATAAGAAAATTGTATGTAAAATCAGGAGCCAGGTGTGGTAGCTCACACCTGTAATCCCAGCTACTTGGGAGGTTGAGGTGGGAGGATCACTTGAGTCCAGGAGTTTGAGATCAGCCTGGGCAACATGGTTAAACCTCATCTCAAAAAGAAAAAGACAAAAAGAAAAGAAAAGAAAACTGTATGTGAAATCATGGTTCTTGTCCTCTTTTTTTTCACCCCTTTCTTTTTATTCTCAAATCAAATTGCCCAATCTTGGGCTCTATGCTGACATTCCCTGCAAGCAATAAAGGAATTCAGTTTCCCCTTTATGCTCAGAGATCTTTTATATTACAGCTTGAGAACTTTGCTCCTAGTATGTTGTCCTTTATCCTCTTCACCTTGTGTATTTCCTAACTGTGCCTTCCTCTTATATCCATCACCTGCTGTTATCAACATAGATTCTCAGTGTTCTGAATGTTGTACTTTCTCTTTGGCCACATTGTACGCTATTTCCTTAACATTTTAAGGACTCTGTTTTAGCCAAATGGCTACAAGAGAATGATCTTCCCAGCCATGCTTCCATCAATGACTTTATTGTTCACTTATGTTTTATCTTGTTGACCACTTCAGTTAGATTTCCAGTTGCTATAAACTTACCAATTCATCTTCAGCCAGTCATGATGCCAGCTGCAAAAAAGTCACAAAGCAATCTCTGAAAACTTCATATTAGCAGGTTGCTCAGTTCTAATCTATGAATCTTTACGAAACGTTACTCTTTATAGTTTGCTCTCACAAAGGGGAAAGTCTTCTTTTCTTGATGATTTCTGTGGTGTGAGAAAGGAAGAAATAGATTCTGAGAGAAGGGAAGCTAGGCAGACTGTCCTCTGGAGAATAAATCCTCTTTCTCAATGGCATTTTCCTCTCTGCCTTTTAAAATTTCTTGATGACTTCCAGGCTCATGACAAAGGCTTCTGTAACCAACTGTGGCAGTATGTATCTGTCCTGAGTTGAGGTTGTGACTCCTCACAACAAAGGCAGCCTGACTACGAAGAGATATCTTCAATATGTTTTCTTTTATTATTATTATTATTATTATTATTTCAGGAAATTATGGGGTACAAATATTTTGGTTACATGTTATGACTTTGTCATGTCCCAACCATGATTTGAGATGTGCCCTTTCCCCGCCCGCAATGCTCACCACGTCCATTACTTGAGAGTTTACCCACCTCCCAACCTCCCTACCCCCAAAGAATATTACTACTGTGTGAGCACCTCAGTGTTGATCAGTCAGTGCCAGTTTGATGGCTAGTACATGTGGTGCCTATTCTTCCATTCTGTGATGTCTCACTTCAGAGGATGGGCTCAAGCACTATCCGGGAAACTGTAAGAGGTGCTAGATCACGGTTGTTTTTTATAATTGTGTAGTATTCCATTGTATACATATACCATATTTTATTAATCCACTCATGTATTGCTGGGCACTTGGGCAGTTTCCACATCTTTGCAATTGTGAATTGTGCTGCCATAAACATTCGAGTGCAGATGTCTTTATTATAGAATGTCTTTTGTTCCTCTGGGTAGATGCCTAATAGCGCTATTGCTGGATCAAATGGTAGTTCCACTTGTAGATCTTTGAGGTATCTCCAAATTCTTTTCCACAGAGGTTGCACTAATTTGCAGTCCCACCAGCAGTGTAAGAGTGTTCCTATCTCTTCACATCCTTGCCAGCATTTGTTGCTTTGGGATTTTTTGATAAAGACCAATCTTACTGGAGTTAGGTGATATCTCATTGTGGTTTTGATTTGCATTTCCCTAATGATTAGAGATGTTGAGCATTTTTTAATATGGTTGCTGGCCATTATTCTATCTTCCTTTGAAAAGTTTCTATTCATGTCCTTTGTTCATTTATTTATGGAGTTGTTTGATTTTTTTCTTGTTGATTTTTTTGAGTTCTAGATAGATTCTTGTTATCAGCGAGAGATTGAAACTGGATCCTCACCTCTCACCTCTTACAAAAATCAGTTCGAGATGGATAACAGACTTAAACCTAAGGCATGAAACCTCAAGAATCCTAGAAGAAAATTTAGGGAAGACTCTTTCAGACATCGGCCTAGGCAAAGAATTTATGAAGAAGACCCCTAAAGCAATCACAGCAGCTAAAAAAATAAATAACTGGGACCTGATTAAATTAAAAAGCTTTTGTACAGCCAAGGAAACTATCATTAGAGTGAACAGACAACCTACAGAATGGGAGAAATATTTGCTTTCTACACATCTTCAATACTTTTTCAATTCTTCAGCCTATCACTCCATCTCTGCTTCCCACATTTAACGGTGGCAGTATGCAAAGCAATGGTTCCAAAATTCACACAAAGTTTGTTGTAGTTCACAATAAAAAGTGAAGAAATGCAATATGTAAATAAAATCTTTAAAGTTGAAAATGTAGAAAGACCAAAGGAAAATTTAATCACTGAGTAGGAAATGGTTATCTAACCAAATCAAATTCATATATAAATCTGTGATTAAAAATCAAAAGATCTGTCAAAGTCAAATAAGATGTGTAGAGATGAATCTCTAAATTTTATGTTTTATTTGGGATACAAGAATTGTAATTCAGAGCATACATATAGACTGGATGGTCTTCCCCATGTCCAAAAAACAAAGAGGAGATTGAAAGCTTTATATTGATATAAAGGAGAAATGTTATATATTGTTTTTCTACAAAGTTTATTAGCACTAGTAAATTTTTAGGGAGCTAGCAACCTCTGATTGGTTAGTGATGGGGGTGGATAAAACTAGTCTTAGAGTTGCAGCAGGTCGCTTCAGAAGCCATTAGATAAAAGTGGTTTCAGGTTACAGCAGGCAGTTTTAGCAGCCCGGCTTGTACAGAATTACATGGTTGGAACAATGTTGTGTGCTGTGAGTGCTTTTCCCTCTGGCTTCTCACTCTGTTTTAGTTGGTATGACAAGAATGACCCTATTTGTATGATCAACTTTCACAGATCCTTCAATTTAAAAAATCAGAGCTTTGATTATGAATATGCATATCTATCATATAACTGACTTGGCTACCTTTTTGGAGATATAAATGTGACTATAATTTTAACTTAGTATCACAGCCCATAAAAACACTAGTTAATGTCCCTTTAGTTTCCATGAAGTAAGTCAACGATCGTTTATGGAACACCTACTATATGTTAGGCCCAAGTTCGGTTCTGGTATAATAAAGATGTGCAATACATGATACCTGCTTTCACAGAACTCCAGTTTTTCTGAGAAACTGAACACACTTTATCACACACACTTCCAGAATACCGTACTGACAGAAGTATGCACAAAGGATATTGAAGCATCCCACAAGACAGGACCAGCATTTCCTGATGGATATAGAAATGCTCCTTAGATCTTGCACATTTCTACAGTATATATTAAGATGAAATAATATTTCATTTCCAGAAAGCTGTGATTAAAAAGCAAGCATTTGAACTGACTATTTACATGAATTGTGCTGTTTCAAAAATAGACTAATCTTGGTTTAATAGCAAGTTCCTAATGAAGTTAAAGTGAAGGCAAAGCATCAGTGTTAGTGATGAAATATTATCCAAATGTATATTTAGGAACTATGTCTCAATGGGATCCTTTCCTCTAAAGTTTTGAAAATTCTTTTTCTTAATTCTGTAGAAATCTAGTAGTATCGCATTTGTAGCCGTAACACAGTTGCAGAATTCCAAAGGGACTATTTTGTCCCATTTATTATAGTAAAAAAGAAATCCATGCTGAATACAAAACATTGCTGTTTTGATTATGTGAACTGATTGTGTGTAATTTTGCCGCTTCTTTTTATGTCATCATGTCCATTGAATCCCTTTTAAAGGAAAATCATTTTCTAGACTAAAATGTTATCATAAGAGCAGCTCTACTTTTGCTGACATGATTTTGATTAGGAAATTTAGATCTTCACGCTATATGAATACATTAGAAGAGGATTACTCTGATCGAGACTTCACAAGAGAGCTAAAATATACCACAAATAAATAATCAAGCATCTTGTATGAATTTAAAAATAAATCATGTATCATAAAAGTAAAAATGGTCAGTTTAGGCTCAGAAAGAACACAGATAGCATTGCTAATTTGTGGCAGAGTGAATCCGGTAACATGGGTTTTTAATTAGATGGCAGAAACAGTAAGGTGACAGGACTGAGAGCAGGTAAATCATCCAGGAATAGTAATGCACCGAGCGCAGAGCCAGCTGGTGCGGTGCTGCCTCGGTGTCAGAGATCCGTGCCGCATCCTGAAATGGGGACTGTTCAGACAGTCTGTTGCACAGCTGTTCTTACTCAGAAGCAAACAGCCAGGTCTGTTAGTGGTATCACTCTGCAGGTACTAAAATGACAGCAAAGTTTCTAGGAAGGACTAGATGTCTCAAGCAGACGACAAAAAACAAACTTTATTAGAAACGCCAAAAACACGTATTAAAACAATCTCCTTTTCCTTTCTTTTCTTAATCTAGTGCATTACGTCATCAATTGAGTTGTTAAGTCGGGATTGTATTTATGTTGTCATATTTGGAGTTCTTAAATTTGAACCAGGGAGAATCAGCAAAAAGTTATTGGTGCTATTTTTCATGTGAATTTGATCACACATAAATTCTGGGGTTTTGTTTTTTAATTGAGATCATATCAATATGGGTAAATGCTTTGCTAAAAGTTGTTTAAGAAGGAAGAGAAGGAAGGCCTTTATAATATTTAACTTCTTTTTCATTATTGACTTTTCAAATTTTTAATTGACACATAATCATTGTGTATATTTACGGGGTACAGTGTGATGTTTTGATACATGTATACAATGTGTAATAATCAAATTAGGGTAATTAGCATATCCATCACCTCATACATTTATCATTTCTTTGTGGTGATAACACTCAAAATCCTATCTTCTAGCTATTTTGAAACATACAGTATATTATTATTAATTAGAGTTACTCTATTGTACAATGAACAATAGAACTTATTCCTTCTATCTAACTGTAACTTCATACACGTTGGTCAACCTCTCCTCATATTCCTTTCCCTGCTCCCATTCCTAGGCTCTGGTAACCACTATTCTACTCTTTTCTTCTATAAGATCAACTTTTTTAGATTTCACATATGAGTGAGATCATGCAGCATTTCTGTTCCTGGCTTATTTCACTTAACCTAATGTCCTCCAGACTTATCCTTGCTTTGCTACAAATGACAGAATTTCATTCTTTTTTATGGTTGAAAAGTATTCAATTGTATAAACGTACATTTTCTTTATTCATTCATCTGTTGATGGGACACTTATTCATGGTTTTAAAATACATTTTATGCATTGAGACTCTTTCCCAATAATAATTTAAGAATCACTAAATTCACTAAAGAAAGAAATAACATGTTTAGAGATGTTCAAAAGATAGAAAATCAGTACAGGTGATATAATTAATGGAAAAAGTGTGTTTCAATCAAAAGGAAAGACAGCGACTTTGGGAACTGGCACTTAGATCAAGTCGTTAAGAGGACACTACCTGATGAAGAAGGGAGAGCTCCCTGGAGGCTGCTGGGGAGTGCTGAGGAGACAGGGCAGTGGGCAGTTGAGTGTTGCTTCCATGTGCTCCTGAACTAAAAATGGGTACCTGGACGGTTCAGCAGAGCTTGCCCAAATCCCAGACCTGTATTGTGTCTTTTCCTATTGATGGTTTTGCCCTTGGTTTTTTTAATTTTATTTTTTTGTTTGCTTGTGTGTTTGTGGAGGTGAGGGAGCTGTTTGTTTGGCTTTGGCTTGTTTGTTTCTTTGTTTTTTGTATATAAAAACAGAAGCACTTCAACTTAGTAAATTATTGGCATTTCAGTTTCAGCCATTTTGTTTTAGAAGAGCAATCTCGACGGAACAGAAAAGAAAATCACCACCTTTAAAGCATCTGAAAAATAATCTTTTATTGAATGTTTTCTATCAATGACTGATAACTCTTAGGAATTTTTATGTCAAAATGAGCCAAACTCCATTGAGAAATAAAAATCCATTACTTTATCAATTTCTTGCTTTGTTGAATTGGTTGAATAGGCTTTGAAAAGGATGTAATAATATTTGCCCCAAAACAGTAGAAGGCAATACCCATGAGTGAGTAAGATTTTAATCAAAGGCAATACAAACATGCGAAGTAGTTTAAGTCTACCTTCATTGCCTCACCAGTTTGACTTTTTAATCTCATCCCTACTTTTTATTGGTTTTCCATATTGCAAGTATCCCAGATATCATTCACAATCATTCAAAAAAAAATGCAATACTAGATATTGAAAAGATTCAAATGGACAAACCATTTTGCTTGCTCTCAAGGAGCTAAATAATTTAAGTGGGAAGATAATTATATAGGTAACTAAATTATAACACCATAAGCATTATAATGGGAGAATGAATACCATCAATGCAATAATGAATGTAAGAATAATGGTGGAATGAATGATAAGCAATATAGTGAGAAACTGAATACCCTGTGAGTACAAAGGAAGGAAGAATTCAAAGAAGCCAATGGGAGAAACACTATTTGCTGTCGATCTTAAGTGATGGGTCAAAATTTATCACAAATATAGAAGAGGAACCACAGAAATAATTCCTTTCTTAGCACAGTAGTAACAAAATAAATTTTGATTTGTATGCCATTGTGGGGAAAGGGCATATGCTCTCCAATTTGCATCATTTTCTTCCCTGCTTTGCCAGATGCCTGGAAATACTTAAATTTTCAGTTCCCAGAATAGAATAAGCAAAGTCATGGCACTGAGAGAACACCTAAAAATTGGCATAATATGATATTAGTAATAATTGCTAACACGAGTCTTTACCATGTAACATCATTTCTAAGTACAAGTATTATTTCAATGAATGTTCATAACTATCCCATAAAAAGTATTGATTATCATTATTTCATTTGAGTGAGTATTTCACTCAAAGTCAGGTGGTAGAGTCAAAATATAAAGCCAGTCACTCCAGAGAATAAGCTCCCCCAAACCAACATATACTGCATAAAAGGTAGAATGAGATCACTCCAAGGACTCTGGACTCTATTCTATAATATTCTGTAGTAATGGAGAGCCATTAAAGGATTTTAAGAAGAACAATGACTATTCCAATTTGTGTTTTAGAAAGATAACATGGAGGATGGATAGAAGTGGAGTGGAGACTTTAGCAAAGAGGAATAATAAGGAAACAATGGTGAATGAGAGAGTAACCAGGGCAATGATGGCAGGGATGTAAGAACTTTATGGAGATGAAATTCACAGTCTCCCCAGGCTTGCTCTCCAGGCACCCTTATTCCTGCCTCCCTCCCAGCCAACTGGGACTTCACTGCTATGCCGTCAGCCTCAATTCCCACCCTTAGTAGCAACGCCCATGTAAGAGGTGAGTTTAAGGTAGAATGAGTCTGAACTCTGACATAAAACAGAGTTGGAAATCTAAAGAATAAGTGGAATTTAACAGAATTCTCAAGGTCTACCACATAAACTAATCATCACTTACATACATTTATCTGTAGAGTTTTAGTCTGTACACATGTAATTTCAAAATTTACTTCTTTGGGTAAGCACCAGTCCTAGAATTATATATTAATTTTGTTCATTTAGCCTTTTCTGTTTTTATTTTGAAATGTTTCATATGTAATATATGTGTGTATATGATATTTTTAGGTAAGTGACAAAAGATAAATAGCAAAACGAACATCTGTAGCCATTACTCAGGTCCCAGACTTTAAAAAAAGAACATTATTTATTCACTATTATTTATTCATCCTTTCATCTGGTTCTAAGATTAGCAAACTAAACTGCTTGCTCTCTATGACTAAGAAAACTTTGTGTCTGGAAATATCCATGCTAGACTTGCCAATGGTTTATTTGCACAAAGGACCTAGGAACTTACTGGAAAAGAATTCATCTTTCTCAGGTCACTGAAAAGTTCCAGAGAGATCCAAGGGTTTTAGGTCACTATTTGAGAGACATGTGCCAGTCTGTCCATCAGTATGCCATGCCCACGTTTTTGGGCAAAAATATGAAATAGCTGCTTGACTAACATATCTGTGGGACACTAAGAGCACGGGATAGTATTGGCAGAATTGTGAGTATCCACAAAAAAATGTTAAGAACTGGAAAATATGGCAGTACATGATACAGCTTTGTGGATGTTCTGGCGAGACTAAGGTTCATGGCCATCTGAGGTTAAACAGTGGCTTTCTAGCAGCTCCCGGTAAATTCTACAGCCTCCTCAGAGGCCTCTTCTGGTGTTGACCCCAAAAGAAGAAAAGTGAAAAGGTGGATTCCACATACCCTGGAGATGGGTCTTCCTCTCCTAGGAATTCAAGGGAAATCCCTGCTATAATTATTTTTAATTAAGAAATATTTGTCAATATATTTGCCCTACATATCCCATGACACAACCATTAAGCCAAGATTTGTGGCAAACAGGTTGCAATTTTGTCTGGAGCAACTGAAAATTTGGAAACTGCTTAACTCCTTTTTCATGGGCAGGAGCCTAGGTCTGAATATCAACTGAAATGGAAAATTCTTCTCCACATTTATTTTCAAAGACAACTAGAACTCCTATTATCTCTGAATCATTGAAAAAAAAATAATAGAAATTTAACTTAGATTTTTGTAATTGTATGGGTTTTCAGCATCACACAGAGATAGATCCCCACTACTTACTCTTATCCTTAAAAATGAATATTTTTGGACCCGGAAGAAATGTTCGTTTTTATCCTCTCAAATCATCCCTCTAACTGTCCTAAGGCCTTTTTGTTCTCATGGCTAGAGAGTGAAAAGTGTGAAGTGATGAGAAGGGCTTTCAAATTCCATTAGCAACTTTTTTTGCTGTCTAGAGATATCTTGAAACTCTGTCTCAGATACCAATACTGTTCCTCCTAGAACCTGATTTACACATGAAAAGAGATAATAAAAAAAATTGGTAGGCATTTGAGGAAAACCACCAGCAAGAGAGAAACTAAACACAGAAAAGAACTAAACCTCACCTCAAATAAAATAGTGCTAGTAGAGGAAACTGGTAATTTTAAAGTAATTAAAATAATGTTTCCAAGAGAAATTGAAAAGAATATCACATCTATGTTTTAAAATCAAGATAGGCTCACTGTCATAATATGATAAACTTAATTCTGGAGTGACAGACATCAGACAAGAAAATACAAAAAATTACTTTAATGAAAGAGAAAAAAAAAGACTAAGCCTGCAAAGAATAGACTATTACTATGTTATATAAATATTTTTAAAGTGAAAAATCATTTCTATATCTTATATTCCCTTTCTCTCCTGGCATCCACTGCAGCCCACTGGCCAAATGTGGCAGGTGGATAAACACTAGCTTCCCTAAGTGTGTGGAAAACTCAAGGTATAAAAGTTTTTTAAATAAGAAAATAATTTAAAATAGGTAGGTTTCAGGAATAGTCAATCTCACCCTTAAAGCTTCTTTCCTCTATTTACTTTTAATTTGGGGGTTACTATTGAAAGCTTCCATTCCTATCCAAGTCCGACTATATTTTCCTGAAACCCCCTTTCTTAAGTTACCGTCAACTTCATACCTCATGGTGGTGACAAAGCTCTTTGAGGGTATGATTTAAGAAAATCTCTGGTTTCATGTCTCCATTCCCAAACTCATATTCAAAGAAGCTTTCTGAAATTCTATGTCCTGTCTTCTTCCATCTTCAAATGCCACAAAATTCTATTCTACTTGCAAAACAGCTTTCCCTATTTCTAAACTCATAATAATTTAGCATTTACTACATTTTTCCCCATTTATTTTCTCATCTGACTCTGGCTATGGAGGAGGGTTCCACTCACCCCATTTTTATCTGTTGGTCTAGAATGCACAACTAATACTTTATAATAAAAAAAGTAGAGTCATGCTAACCCCCATCTGCCCCACCATTCACTCTCCCCAAGCCAGTAACGAAGCAGGCGGCTCAGCTAATATAATATTTAGACTAGCGGTGAAGAAAAAGATCTTTCTCCCTTCTGTACTCCGAATAAATATAAATAAATTACTCTGACCAAATGAAGAAATGTGGTGTAACATGATTTATTTGGGCCAGAGCTGACACTGGTGAGACAAAGCCTCCTTATCTCCTTACGGAAACTTAAGCAGAGGTCAACAGCTACATCCTCTGATTTGTACGCCATGTGTGAACACCGTGGGGGAGAACTTGAATTCAGTCTTCAATAGGATTCCAAACATATATTAATATATCTTATAGACCAAAGGGGGGTGAAAATAGAAGCCAGACTATAGACAGAAACAAAGAGCTCCCTTAGAGAGAAAGCATCAGGAGTGAGGCTCAAAACTGGTTTTGCCAGGGAAATTCCACACCCCATCCAGGGGATGGAGTTTCAGGTACAGAGCATGGGCACAGTAAAACTGAAAGCAAGTGTTACTCTGGACCTTGTCCCACTACCGTGGGACCACCAAAAATCTGAATTCTAAAAGGAAGATGTTTCCCTGCTGGATGAAAAGAGATATTACTACCAAAGATCAGTAAGTGGAGGCAGCTGGAAACTGCCCCAAGTGGCCTCTGAGACACTGTGGAACACAGTAGATCAAGGCAAGTCAGTCATTTTTATAGCAAAGCGAGAGAAACCTGCAGGCAAGCTAGGAAAAAAGGCACAGTGGAGAAGAGAGAAGCAAAGGCAGAAACTGGAAATGCAATTCTGAGTCTCCTCACCTCCTTTGGAAATGTCTACAGAGATTCTGCAAGAAGGAGGAGGAGGGGGGCTTGTTCTGTTTGGAAGGTGAAGTTATTGACCTATTGTGCCTGGGAACAAATAATTAAAGTGCTCTCACTCAGGACCTATTAGCTGTGGCTCTAGTGTAATGGCAGGTATTAATAGAAATATCTAAATAAAAATCCAGGGGCTACATAGATTAGCGGGAAAAAAAACAAAATGTTTTCCCAACAAAATACTTTTTTGTAAAGAAATAAACTATTTTTCAACAAATACGAAAGAATTCAAAGTAACCAAATGAGGTCTTCTATTGGCAGGATGAGAAGTTTAGGACAAAGAACGTGCAGGGGTTGAGGGTGAGAGTCAAGTAAAACCCACTGTTAGAGATTCCTTTCCATTAAAAAGTAACATTAAATATGCAAATTACACTATTAATAGAGCTAAACCTAATCACACTTCAGTATGCATTAATATATCCAAACTAATAGACTGACTGAGGGGGGAAGAGTCTGAAGAGTTAATTCTGGAGAAAGAAGTACTTTATTGAAGAAACTGGCAGCACAGAGAGCTCAAGAGAAAGGTAGTAAGTTCCAGAGTTGACAGAGAGCAGGATATGGCACAGTGCTCCGAAAGGTGAAGAAATCTGGGAGGGTGTCTAAGACAAACTTAAAGTCCCCGTCAACAACTGTACCTGCATTTCTGAAACAAACCACTTGTATGTTATGAAAGATCATTTTGATGCAGTGATCGACTTTCTGCTAAAGGTTGCTTAATGGTCAGGATTAGGGCAAGAATCACATAAATAGTGTATATAAATAAATCAATAAGCAATTTTTCATTATTTTTCATGTGGGACCCATTCACTGCAAAGATCAGTTTCATTTTATCTTTTTCTTGTAGGTATCTGTTAAACAAACTTCATGTGAGTTGAAATAAATTGTACATACCTATTAGTGAAGGAATTAAATCCCTTTGAATGAACTATTTGCCCTTTTTAACGGAAAACAAAAGATACAGAGATCTAGATATAGAAATCCCTAACTCAAGAAATTAAGCCAATTTTTTTTTTTTTTTGGTTCATTAGTGTTCCTTTTTTGTCAGCCTTCAGTATCTTTACACCTTCTGTAATGCTCAATTCTATTCATGTACACTCTATTGTTCTCCTCATTTCAACTACTGGCAAAATCACAAAACAGAAGACAAAGGAAGTCATAATATTCTATCAGTTCAAATCGAAGGACCATGCATTTAGGAAGGATTCAAGTCTGCTTTTGCGAGATGATCCTGGAACACAAAAACATGATGAATGTATCAAAAATATTTCTCACATACTGCCTGCCATAAAAAGATTGTTTGAATTAAACATCATTATTGCTCCGTTGTCAACATGTTAATGTAGAGATATAAGCCACACATATGCCTGAGCTCTATCATGATCTATAAATTACTGGTGTACTTGCTATTTCTATTAATATTTTTTAAAATATTTAATATTTTCCAGAGCATGCTGAGACCTTGGAACCTATTTTTGTCAGAGTTTGTTTTTTCTCAGATTGTAGGAGACAAATTCTGAGTGATCTTTTGAACCCCTCAAACGTTTTAAAGTGTATTGCTGATACATGACATCTGGGACAAGAGCTGCCACTGACATGGTATTTTGTCGTACAAACATAAATAAGACCAAGGAGTCTTTGCTATTATTTCAAAGAGCTTATTGTGTTGGAAAGACCTACTTCATTTCATATAACTATGCATTGATTCTTTAAGAGTTAGCCTATCTAGTTTGTAGATTATAAAAATTTTAGAAACATAAAGAATATCAAAATTATCTTATTGAAACCCCTCTTTTTTACTATGAGAAATCAGTGGTTCCAAAGTTTTTTTTTTTCCTTCAGATTTTGGGTCACTAAATTTCTTTTTTATTTAATTTTGGAATATTAAAGAGGTACAAATGTTTTGGTTACATGGATTGCTTCTGTACACTTGAGTCAAAGTTATAAGTGTGCCCATCATCCAGACAGCATCCATTGTACCTGTTAGGTATGATTTCACCCATCTCCTCCTCCCTTTTCCCGTGTGTTTGATTTCCATTGAGTTTTACTTCCATCTGTGCACATGAGTGCCAATCATTTAGTTCCAATTTAATAGTGAGTGCGTGTGGTATTTGTTTTTCCATTCTCACAATAATTCACTTAGGAGAATGGTCTCCAGTTCCATCCAGATTGTTGCAAAAGGTATTAATTCATTTTTTAGGGTTGAATAGTATTCCATGGTATATATATACCACATTTTATTAATCCACTCATAAACTGATGGGCTCTTGGGTTGATTCCACACCTTTGAGATTTTGAATTGTGCTGCAATAAACATTCTAGTGCAAGTGTCTTTTGATAAAATGACTTTTTTTCCTTTTGGTAAACACCCAGTAGTGGGATTGCTGGATGAAACAGTGCATCTACTTTTAATTTTTGAGGAATCTCCATAGTATTTTCCATAGGATTAAATGGCTTTCCCAGGGTCACATAATCAAAAAACAGGTGAGGGAAACCTAGAATCCACATTTCTGCTCCATCACTAATCCCTCCTAATGTATATGACTGCTCATTTTATGGCCAGCTAGACTTATTGGGAAATGTACTATTAAGAAGAGTTTAAGAAGAGGAAGAATTCAACTTATGTTGATCCTTACTCTAATTCCAGTAAAAATATTAATTGGCTTGGAGAATAATCTATGATTTTGTTATTAGTTTTCATCAGGCACCTATTAGAGACAGTATAGTTTAAAACTTCATTAACTTCTAAGGGAACATGAATGGATAGATTCAGACCACAGGCTTTCAGAGTAAATGTGCCTGAATAAATGTGAAAATTAAGGGATCCAGGCATAAGGTGTATACCTGGTTATGCTGTCAACAGTTACATGGTCAGATCATCGTGTTTCAGCTTGCAAATCAAGTGTTTCAATGTGCCATAAGATAATAGAAAAATGTGATTTTGTGATCTGCCTTCCATCTGGAAGTTTTATCTCATATAAACAAAAAAATTAAGTTCTGAGAAAATAATTAATATACATTTTCCACAAAGCTTGCCATGCTAACCAAGTTCTTCTCCATACAGAAATACCTGAAATGTCATGACTGAGATACAAAGACAAAACAAAACAAAAAATATTAATTTGATTGTTATGGATAGCCAAATGTAAAGATTTTGATTGAAAAAAAATTAGGTGTGTGGGGTTAATTATTTGAACAACCATTTGACCAAGTGATAGAAGTAGAAAATAATAGCAAAAGAAGAAATATTTTTTGTTAAAAATAAAAATAAATACTGGAATAAGCACCTGAATATAAGGACATACAGACTGCATAATTTTAGAGGTAAAGAAGAGGAAAGATACATCATTATAAACTCTCCAGATATCAGATACAAAGAGATGAAAATCTGTTCAATAAATATTGTGCAACTACTATGCTCAAGACACTGTTCTACGCACTAGACAGGTTTTTAGTTGATAATAAAACAGATAAAATCCCTGTTCTCAGGCAGGCTAACATTTTATTGAAGGAATGCAGTAATAAAAATCAAGAAAGTCATTCGTATGATGTTCCTATTCTTTTGTTGTTCTTCAAGTGTCAAGTTTCCACTTCTAAATCAAAAAGGTTTGAGCCAAATAAAGAGTGAAAAAAATCTATATCTCATCTCATATTTGATTTCTTTTCCTGCCAGAAAATTATATAGTAATCATCTATAAAATTTTGATTCTCTCTCTTTAAATATGAATACCTATTTAGGTACATTAAATGTTTTTCATAAGAATTAATTAAATTTATAGTTAATTAGACAAACACGGATTGATCATCTACTACTTGCCAGGCACTTCCATAGGTACTGGAAATATTCACTTCAAGAACTCCTACGGAGTAAAGACAAATAATTAAAGAAAATCACCTTTTCTTCCTGGATGTACTCATTTCCTGAGACAACATAGATAATAATAATTCCTAAACAATTTTAACAGACTCATGTTTAATAACATATACATAGTGTCCAATCTTTACAACAGTTTTACATGATCTCTGTTATTTTTTTCCAGTTTATAGGTGAGGAACTAGGCTGATTCAGGTTAAATATTCTCCAAGACTAAACAGGTGGTAAATAGAAAGTCAGGAATATTTCTTTAGTGTGTCTTATTTTAAGACCTTAAGTCCTTCTACCACCCTGTGCCCGGGAATCCTTCTTCTCTACCATACTCTGCTGTCTCCAAGCATTTAAGCACCTCTTTATATTTGCTCAAGACTCCACATAATTTCTAGAGATTGCTTTGTATAGAGAGTGCTTTTATGGCAATGCCCCCTCAAAATGTGGAAATGGAGACCCCAAAATGACTTGCCTCTTTGTGAAATGATGTGCCCTATTATGTGGGAGCGTGCTTTACTCCTAAGAAACAAAATGCATGCAAATCATTTCCATGTTGTAGGCAGGCTTCTGAGCAATATGTAAATAAGTGAGAGAAAAAATATCCACATTAATAAACAGCCCCTTGGATATATGAAACCCATCTGCAACATTAGGTAAAGAGTTTGTATACTGTGTAGTCAGACGGGATGTCCATATTGCATTCCTCAGTGTCTGCAAGGGAAAACAGAATGATGGTTCAGGTGGGGCGGTGCCATATGGCTGAATCCATGAAAATATCACAGAGATATTTTTTTTTCCAGCAACTGTGATCAGTCCATGTAAGCAAGGATCAAGTCTCTGCAAATAGAATTATGACACTCTAAGTTTCATCCTGTTTCCAAGGTCTCTTTCTCACACATCATGCTGAGACTAACCTATAATATTTCTCTGCACGTGGATTGAGTTCTCCTAAAATAGAGGATGGCGACCAAAGGGAAATTGAAAGTAGAAGAGACACAAGCAACAGAAAAGGCCCAAAGTGAGAATCACAGATTGACAATACAACATGTGCCAGTGAGTCCATGGCTGACATTATCAAGTAAGATGACTCAGAGGAAAAAAAAAAAAACCCACCAAAAGAACTGTTAACTCACACCAAACAGGAAATGACTGATTAAAGACAGAACAGAAATGCAAAGCCAGGATTAACTCAACTCAGATCATTAGCCGTGCCCTAGGATGTGAGGGCAGTCACATGAAAAAGCACCTACGCTTGCCTGATGCTATTGCTACTGTCTTGCAGAAGAGAGAATGATAGCGAGAAAATAACAGGCCTGCCGTCATTTATCTTTCTCTTAATTACTCTACCAATTATTTTTTTATTCCTTTCCTAACTTGATAGTTAGGATTCAGTTTTGTTATGATAACTAAAAAAGATAAGAATTAAGGATGACAGGATACCAATAAAATCAGTCAAATTTATCTGTGATGTTTTTCAGGGCTTTTGTTCACCTCACCCTCTCTTATAATCCTCACATTCTAAATGAAATAGACTGCTTCTTTTACTGCCACTGGCATCTGCTTTGGGAAAGATAACTTGCAAAGTCTTTAACAATATTTTTGCTAATTACCACACAACCCAAGAAACTCAACCAACTTTGGCTAGGTTCACATTCGAATTTCAACTGCTTTGTCCCACAAGTGAATTTTACTTTTATTTAAAACATTAAGCACATTCACACTTAATACCAACACACAGCTCTGGATTGAATCCTCAAAAATGTACTTTAATCGGTATTCTGTTTGGAATCTCAAGCCAGGTCACCCTCTGCTGACTAGGCCACACAGAGGGAATATAAAGGCCTACAAACTCCAGCGACCTCAGTCAGAGACAGCAAACAGTTATGTATGAAAGTTCTCTTCAGAACTTTCACTTCAGAACAGTCGAATGAATTTTTCTCTCAATCCTGCCTGCTTTGCTTGTCATCTAAAATGCAAGCCCCACTAGCTTTTTGTTCTTTTCAGTACTCTCACTCTCTTGATGGTTTGCTCTTCCTGCTCTCTGAGTTACCCGCCAAATGAACTAGCTCGATCTCTTTGCCTTAACTGAAATCTGGCCCTCTTCTGAGAATAGCCCTTGTCATCCCTGTCTGTGTCTTGTAGCTCTGGAGCTGGGGAAGAGAGACAGAGACATTAATTAGTATTCCAATTTCCTGGTTTTCACCGTTAGACCATTATCTTCTTCATTCATATCAAATCTGTTCTCCTTTCAGGCTTTTGCCCTCTAATATGTTTTACTCCTCCTTGCTATTGTCACTCACATTATCTTTATTTCATTCCACTTAATTCTCAATAACTTCTCTCCCCCCTTTTGAACCCTTCAGAACCTGGAAATGTGTCTTCCTCGTCACCGCAAGTTCAACTTTCATCCTAACTAGCTTCAATTTCTGTGCAAAACCCAAGCCTCTCAGTGATTTGACTTCCTCGATTTATTGGGAAGTTCTTTACTTCAATACCTCCCTTATGAAGTTATTTATCACCCCAAAACTTTCTACCTTCAAACTATAAAACCTATTATCTCCTGCTCTGGTCAAAGCCTGTCATCTGTCCAGCTCATTTTATTGCTTTACTCCGACTATTTGTCAACATCCTCAAGCGTCCAGTCCCACATCCCTGCCATGTTCTCCCAGTCTTCATTCCCTTGCTATCACTGAGCAATGATGGAGAATATGTCACGTATTTGCCCATTTTTTTCTACTAGAAATGGTAGAAATGGTCTGGAACTTTTCTTGTGTTTCAACACTTCTGACATTGCTTCCCCTTATTCAGCTTCTTCTCAGCTGCTCTTTCAGAGCTTAACTGCTTTCCTCAAGTTCCACTTCACTTTCTTCCTTTCTTCGAAATTACCCAGAGACTTTATCTTTTTTTCTCATGAAGAGTAAGCAAAAAAGTTTACGAAGGAGAAATTGTTAGACTTTCTACTTTTCCCACAGTTGCTTGATCCCCCCAGTTGGTATGGAAGGGGATCCAAAGTTCCTGTGTGTTGAGTGGGATGGGAGGATTTGCTGAGAGAGAAAGCCAGAGGGCTGTCCAGGGGTCCTGAATGACAGTCCACAGACTTGGTTTCTGCTCCAACCAGAAACAATCAGAAACCTGAGGACAACAGGCTATATCTCAGATATATTAACTGGCCCAAATATCTAAGCAAGTTTCCATTAAAATCTCAGACTATTGGAAATTGTCCCAGTGAGGTTAAAATAAATAAATAAATAAATAAATAAATAAATCAACAAACAAACAAAAATCTCAGACTGCTTGTCACTGAAGAAACACTGTATCCCACTAGTGCCAAGAGACAGTCGTGATGAGTCATGTCTGGGGAAAATGCCAGTGCAGAATCAACTCTTCCCCTCCCTGACCCTGCTCGCAGTTGTATAAGGCCTCTGGAACTGAGAACTGACCCCAGAGAGAATATAGTGAGGGAAAACCAGAACAGGAAATTGAAACTTCCACATGGTAGCATTTTTAACCTACATTAACTAAGTTTAAGGTTGCTTTATTGGACTGATTTAACCTAAAATTAGCTAAATAATATTATCTGTCATTAAGTGGAAATGGGGGCTTATAATAGAGCTGATGTTAAAACAGTGAGAAAATAAAGGTATAAACTATGTACTTGAATATATGTACCAATTTAATTTAATAATTCATATAACTACCAGAGTCAAAACATACAACACATACACCCTTTAACCAACCCCACTTGAAGACATTTTCCCTGAGGAGATACTAATCAACTATAACAAAAGAGATGTGTGTGCTGGGTTGTTCACCACAATATCATTCATAGTAAGAAAAACATGGGAAAAACCATGGTATCCATTGAGGAAATACTAGTTAGTTATTTAATCATAATTCATAGTATGCAACACAGTAATTAAAAATAATTATGCAGATCTATATGTTTTATATATACATAGAGAGAGAGAGAAAGATGTCACCACATTACAATGCTTGAAAAGCCAGGGCCAAAATTACAGTTCCTTCTCATATATAAAGTATTAAATTTTCATTCTTTCCTAATAAGCAAATCCACAATATCCACTAGAGTTAATTCCCTTTTATGGTCAAGATATGCTTATCAGCGTCATCAGATAACCCCTCATTTCTTCACATTTACCAGCAACAAGAAATTTATCCTGTAAGGGGTGAAGAAACCATCTGGTCTGATCTGAGAGGATGTTTTTTAGCACCTGAGATGGCCCTATTCATAATCATGCATTCAAGAACATGGTTTTCACAGCTCACCCTTAACTGGTGATATCCCCTGAGTTCCTTTCTTAGATATTTTTTCCTTTTCATTTTAAATACTCTATGTGGATGGTCTTATTCACAAGTCTTAAGAAGATATCCTGGACTCTCATACCTTGACCCTAGGTTAATACCTCTTCACTGTCTTCTTGCTATAGTTTGATAATAAGATAAGAAGATATTCATCTTCTATCAGGATACTGCAGATTATCTCTCTCAAATTTATATCTTACCATATCACTTCTCTGCTTAAAATCTTTAAATGACTCCTCATTTTGCAGGTTACAAAACTAAGTACTTGGCATTTCAAATGACATTCATTTTGCTCTAACTCCCAGCTACTTTTCCAGCACCATCTTCTACCCTTCGAATCCTAAACTCGAGACATGTTTAACTATTTGCAGTTTCCCAAAGTTCTCCTGCTCTCTTACAGTTGGGGCAATCAAGGAGCACTTGGTTCCCACCTTAGCTCATCTGAAGGACTTCCTTGGCATTCCCTTTCCCTTAGGCCTTAGGCTGATTAAATTTCTTATTTTTTAATTCCCACAGTGGTCTGTGTGCACCCTCCTGGTAGTATTTATTAATACATAGATTATTAGACAATTAGATCCTGAGGGAAAATTTTCTTGTTCCTCCTGGGCCTACCTATCACATTGTGTGATGCAACGCTCCAATCTCATCATCTTGTCCAAATGCTGACCCCTTATCCATAATCAAGCAATAATTGCTATATTAGATACCCATGTGTTTTTTTCTTTTTTTTAAATTTCAGCATATTACAAGGGTACAAATGTTTAGGTTATGTATATTGCCTTTGCCCCACCCAAGTCAGAGCTTCAAGTGTGTCCACCCCCCACACGGTGCACACTGCACCCATTAGATGTGTATATACCCATCCCCTCCTCCCCCTCCCACCTGCCCAACACCCGATAAATGTTATGACTATATGTGCACTTAAGAGTTGATCAGTTAAAACCAATTTGATGGTAAGTAATGAAGAAGGCTAATCCTCTGCTTATGTTCTAATAGGAAAGATTTTCAGATATGATATGAATCTAATATAATACTATGGTGAGAGCTGAATTGGGAGTGCACACTAGGTGCTGTGAGTTGCCCAAAGGAACATTTAACCTAACCTATGGCTTTAAGGAAGGCTTGTTGTAGAAAATGATGTCTGAGCAGAAGTTCAAAGGAAAGAGAAAGGTTATCCAGGCAAAGAAATGTGATTCTTCCAGATGTTTCTACTTCAGCTTAAAGTCAGCAGTATTGTCAACCATCTGTGTCTTGCTCTTATATATCACCAAAGAAATAACCAGTAAACTTGGGAAAGTGCATTAAAGTGATAGACCTTCCTCACCAGAACTCTAGGTGATTTTATCACTTTCGTTGCATCATTTCTGAGTCTCAGTGAAGTTAAACAACGCCAAGCAGACTCAAGAATACGTATAACGGACCCTTCTTAATGTATACATCATCGGGAATGAAATTTATTTACACTCATCCTAGATTGTACTGGGATTAAGCAAGTAGAATGCAAACTTTGTATAACTAATTTCCATTGCCTTTTTAAAGGTATCACCAGAGTCCAAAATGTTTGCAGAGTTTTTTTTAAACATTATTGCAATAGGGTAAATTTTTATTATTATATATGGAAGCTAATCATTTCAGAGTAAACAACAGATGTTTGCACCCTTATTACTGTTTGGTACTGACATCGATATTAAATGATAATATGAAAACATGTCACAGACGTGAATGATGAATTCAAATGTCAGGAATGGAGGAAAAGAAATGTTTAAAATAGAACATTTCAGGGTCTTAGATGAGAAGTAAAACTATGAGCACCTTCTTCAGGCAATGTGCAATACTACTTTTCCACAGAATAATAATCATCTGGCAAATTCCAAGGCACATTTTTCTTCAAAAATTGTAACTGAAATATAGATGATTAAGATGTCGAGATGTCGGCCAGGCGCGGTGGCTCACGCCTGTAATCCTAGCACTCTGGGAGGCCGAGGCGGGCGGATTGTTTGAGCTCAGGAGTTCGAGACCAGCCTGAGCAAGAGCGAGACCCCGTCTCTACTAAAATTAGAAAGAAATTTATTGGACAACTAA